>PVJS01017597.1:0-35966 GCA_004027185.1 Glis glis
GAGAGAGAGAGAGAGAGAGAGAGAGACAGGGAGAGAGACAGTGAGAGAGCTGAGGCTGGCCACGAACCCGGATCCTCCGGTCTCCGCCTCCCAAAGTACTGGGATTACAAGCGTGCGCCACCACGCCCAGCTTCAAAATTTGTGAAAATATTTTAAAGAATAAAATATTGCAGTATTGTTACAGGAATCAAAAGAGATGCCATTGGTACATAGTTGGAATTCATTTAACATTATTAGTAGTAATATTAGTATTATGACTAACAAATATTACCAAGTGGTACTACCACCAAGTGGATACATACTCCAAGGACATTGCTGTAGAGTATGAGAAGTATTAATGTGTATTCTCTCTCCCCCCAATTCCTTGCAACCCTCTGATCCTCAAGTACCAACACCTGCTCTGAAAAGCTAGGTCTTCAGCGTTCATTTGTGTTGTGGATGAAGCTGGGGTGAAAATATTTTTTCTTTTGCATCCAGCTGAAGAAGGCCAAAGCTAGGGAGATAGCTGATTTGTTGAAAGATCCCTATTTCCTGAGCCAGTATTGCTGCTTTGCTAGTACACAGAGAATTAAATGAATGATGAAACTAAATTCCAGATGGGTTTCCCTCAAGGGAGAATGCATGGCTATACCTCTTTGCTAGGGATGCTGCTCAGGCCACATTTCAGCTAAGCTAAGATTTTGCATCCTGCCACTATAGGTTTTATGCTAAGTATGTTGAAATAAACCAGAAAAGGACAGAGTGACAAAGTAAACCCTGAAGGTGTAAGGGTAAAAGCATTAGAACATTCTCAGAAAATGACACATTTAACGGAACAGTGTTGTTGTAAGACCATTTGAGGAACCATAAGAAAGAAAAATGGATGGGGCTGCCTGAAGGTGGGATTTAAAGCAAAGCTGAAATATATGAGAGCTGTCTGGAACTGCCCTCTGCCCGCACATGGAGGCTGAAAAAAAGGCTACGTAAAAGAACTCAAAACACTTAACACCAACCAACCAACCAACCGACCACCCAATTAAAAAGTAGACCACTGAAATGAATAGAGACTTTTTAAAAGAAGAAATGCAAATGGCCAACAAGTATAGGAAAAAATGTTCAATATCATTAGCAATCAGGGAAATGCAAAACAAAACTACTCTGAGATTCCATGCAACTCCAATTGAAATGGCAATCATCAAGAATAAAAACAATAATAAATGCTGATGAGGATGTGGGGAGACAGGAACTCTTATACACTGTTGGTGGGATTGTAAATTAGTACAACCACTTTGGAGATCAGTATGGAGGTGCCTCAAAAAATTAAGAGTGGAACCATCATGTGACCCAGCCATACCGTTCCTTGATATCTTTCCAAAGGAACTGAATTTGGAATACTACAGTGATACATGCATACCCATGCTTATAGCAGCTCAATTCATAATAGCCCAATTATGAAACCAACCTAGGTGTCCATCAACAGATAAATGGATAACAAAAATGTGGTATATACACACGATGGAATTTTGATCAGCCATAAAGAAGAACAAAATTATGTCATTTTCCAGAAAATGGATGGAACCAGAGAATATTATGCTAAGTGAGATCGGCCAGTCACAAAGTCAAAGGCCATATGTTTTCTCTCATATGTGGAAGCTAGAACAAAAATAGTCAGCAAAAGAGACCAGTCAAATGAGGAGAGAAAACAGTAAAATAGTGGAAGGGGATTAGGGGAGATGGGAAGGGGGAAAATGAGGATCGAGGAAGGGAACTGTTCAAATAAGTATATATTCATACAAGGTTTCATTACCAATCTCAGTAGCATGTATGGGGAGGGAGGGAATGGGAAAGTTTGGGTATAAAGAGGAAAATATACCAAGTGAAGCATGCATGTGCGTTTGTATTACTTTGACTCTCACTATGATGTATAATTAAATTGCACCAATAAAAATATATATATTTAAAAAAGGACTACAGTGCTTATTCCATCCACTAGAGGGGGATAAAGCACACATTTGGCCACCTGTTCCGGGAAGGCCTTGTCTATGAAAAAGGACTGGAGTTCAGGCTGTGGAAGAGGAGTCTGAGAAGTGCCACTCTCCACTGTCATTAGTCATGCAGGCCATGGGTGGATGGTTTTTGAGTACCTTTCCCACATTTCCAGAGCAGAGTGATTACAGCACTTTTACAGCACTACTTCACTTCAAATTTGCTAGAAGAGTAGTCCCATTATCTGCACAAGCAAAACAATCTGTTCATCATGCAGATGAAAAAGCTGAGGCTCAGACAGATGAACTGACCCGAGACCATACAATTATAAAGTGGTGAGCAGGTACCGAGTTCTCTGAATTCATCCCGGGTGCTGGCTTCACAAGGTCATGTTCATTTTGCGTAGCCTTGATCTACAAAAGACAAGTTCATTCCTCAAGGGTCTGTCAGCTCCTCACACATCCTCTAAGGTGGAAGAGCACAGGAGCTTTCCATTGGGTCTACAAAAATCTTTGTTACATTTGACAAAACTAAGAAATCAACACTGGCACATTACCATTAACTAAATTCAAGAATTTATTTAGTTTTCACACTCATGTCTTCCTTTTGTTCCAGGACCCAACCCAGGGCACCATGTTGCATTTAGAATCCCATTACATTTATACATCATTTAGTGACTGTCTTTTGTGAAACTTAAGAGTTTCGGTATTTTCAAGGCAGGCACTGTGTCTCCCCTGATGTTCTGGCTTTGTCTAGCACATTGGAGATACATGATTGGTGAAGAATTTGGCGCACACAATCCCATTTTAGTCATCACAATAAAAATCTGGACAGTCAGTGTTAAGATTCAGGCATATTATTAAAAAAATGGAGGGGGACATGTTTAAAATGATAATAGTAAGTTCTGCTGAGACTGCAAAGCTAGTTTTCAAATTCAGAGTAAATATGAAATATAAGTGACATCAGTTGGGAAGAGAAAATATCCTGTTAAATACTCATTTTCCTTCAACCAAATCCAATGACCCACAAAATAAAAATTAAAGAAGAAATATAGGATGGGTAAGAACTTGGGAGAAATGTAAATAAGATTTCCATCAGTCTTTCACATGGATCTGGCTGGTGGCACACTGTTAAACATTCTCATCTTGGGACCAAATCTATGTATAGCTGTTAATTGTGCAAATTCCCCAGTTCCTCTGTGCCACAATTCTAAACCAGCTGCCGAGTACAGCTGTTTTTTGTTTTGTGTTGTGTTTTTAAACAAAGGCAATTTTTAAAAGTGGGAGTGAGGGAGAAATAAAATAAGTGATTTTAAAAAAGCAAATACAACCAAACTTTCAGTTTACAATGAACCATTTAGAAGTGTTAAAAGATGTGTAAATAGCTTTTCTTGGATATTATACTTCCCACATAAAAGGCATACACATGGTTTAGGATAGCCCTAAATGGCTTTGGGTATATAATTCAATGAGAAATAGAATGCACCTAATATTATTTTGTTACCATGAGCAGCCTTGTGAGAAATACTCCTCAAAATTTCCATGTCCCAAACCATGCAAATACATAAAGTAATCTATATTTTTCAAGTGGAAATATTTTGTATTCATCTGATTATCATTCTCTTGAATATATCGGTGTCTGCCTAGCATTTTTAATAAAAAATGTGCATACATAGAGTTTACACACATACGCACAGTAGGGAGGGGGACATATTCATAATATAAACTCTTTGAGGATAGTATTCATTTTTGTTGCCCCAAGAACAACTGGTATAATGTCCTCCATAAATGCTTGAGTAAGGGAAGAAGCAAAGCAGGTTTATTTCAGATTGGTTGGGCTCTGTCACCTTTCCCCAACTCTATTCATTAAATAATGGAATCTATTCAACAAAGATATGGGTCTTTTCTCCAAAGGGGAAACCTGAAAATTCACTGGACCTGGCATACCATGACTAGCAGTTATTAGAACTCCCAAAGCCTCGGCTATTTTTATATCAAATTTATTTTTAAATTGAATACTCCTTTAAGAAGATGTTACAGCTAGGCGTGGTAGTACACAACTCGAATCCCTGTATTTAGGAGGCTGAGACAGGAGGATCGCAGGTTCAAAGCCAGCCTTAGCAACTTAGTTAGGCTGTCAGCAACTTAGTGAGACCCTGTTTCAAAATAAAAAATAAGAATGGGGTATATCTCAGAGGTAGAATGTCCCTGAGTTCAATCTCCAGTACCCTCCCCTGCACACACACACACACACACACACACACGCAAAGATGTTACAGCTGAGTGTGGTGGTGCACACCTGTAATCCCAGTATGTGAGAGGATGAGATGGGAGGATTGCAGGTTCAAGGCCAGCCTCAGCAATTTAGCAAGACCCTGTTTAAAAAAAAAAGAAATTAAAAAAGGCTGGTGGTGTAGCTTAGAGGTAGAATGCCCCTGGGTTCAATCCCCAGTACCACACACACACAAAAAGTTACAAATATCAAGTGAGCTCATTCATTCATTCATTCAGTCAGTCATGAAACAACTATTAATTGGATACCTAATGTGTACTTAGTAAGAAGTAAAGCTATCAAATGAGAAAGAGTCACAACTCAGTGTGTCCTGATGGAACCAATAGCTGATGAGGAGAGAAAGGCATCAATTAAGCGTGTGTTGGAACCCAGAGGACAACATAGTAAAACATGAGTTTCTGGGTCCCACCCACTTCTAGAGTTTCTCATTTAGTAGATCTGGATTGGGGTGGGAGAATTTGCACTTCTAACAAGTTCCCAGGCAACGCTGATGCTGCTGATGAGGGAAATCACACTTTGGCCCTCACTGATGCCAGTCACTGGCTGAGTATGTTATGCATCCTTCCTTCTGTGCTTCCATTTCCCCATCTGTAAAATGTTGATGATAATTCTTTTCTAATAATGTTTGTGAGGACTGACACTAAATTAATTACATATGATTCTTAGACCCCTGTCTGGCAGAGAATAAGCATTCAAACTTTAGGTGCTGTTATAGTTAGATATAGAATGGCCTGTGGAGAGCTCATAAATTGGTGTTTGGAGTTGATGTAATTGAGGCATAAGGGTTGTAATCCCAGCTGTGGATAAATCCATTGTAATGGATTGATCTGGGTGGTGGCCTAGGCCAGTAGGGTGTGGCTGGAGAAGGTGGGTCCCTGGGGTTGAGGCCTTGGGGATTAGATATGGTTCCTCCTCCACTTGTTCTCTCTCTTGCTTCTGGCATCCATGCTGTGAGAGCAAAGCCTTTGCTTTCCCTCTCTCCACTTTCCGCTGCCGCTGTGCCCTGAGATCCACGGTCCCCAGCCTCACGTGGACTGAAGCCCGATATCTCCAAGAAAAACTGTGAGCAAATAAATCTTCCTTCCTCTAAGTTAAGTGGTCAATCTTTTAGATTACAGCTGTGAGAATGCTGAAGAATACAGATGCCATTATCATCATTATTCACTCGGAGCATAAAAACAATGCTATTGGTCAATGGCACGTTTTCCTCTCCACCCACAGGGGCAGGAGGAAATATATTTAATTTCTTAAAAGCCCTTTCAGGTAACAGATCTTATAGTAATGGTGACAACAGCTTAAGCCACAAAGGAAGAGAGCAGACTCTCTAAATAGCCAAGCAGCACCAGTGTCCATGAAATTAAGAACCTAACAGTGGAAATGGAGGTGAGTCCCTTAACCTCCAGTCCCTAAGGTAAGCTTGAGAAACACAGAATCTCCTTTAGCTCTTTTGCTCACTGTTGTATCCTCAGTACTTACAAGCGTGCCTGGGACTCGTGCCTGTTTGTTGAGTGGGAATGAATACCCATCAACATTGTTATTGTGCCGGTATTTTGGAAAATTGTTCTGATATTAATTTCTAGTAAAATGTAAAAGGCAGTCATTCAGGCAGGGAGAGGCTGTAGCTCTGTACATTCCAAGAGCTCCCCCTCCCTTCTCTTCTGCCCCTTTGTTCTAAATGATTAACCCATAGTAAGAATGTAAAGACAATTGAAGACTCTAGCCTTAGAAGCAGGCAGAGAGTTAAGAGCACCATTGAGGCAGTTAAGGCTTTAGCCCTAAGATCACAGTACAAAGCCACACTGGCTGTAATCAGTGCCTCTGTTTACCTCCTATTCTTCATGACTCGGCTTCAGTATGAGAAAGGCAAACTCCATGTGTTACATCAAAGTGCCCATAGTTGATAGACAACCAATACAGCCCAATACAATAGGGGTAAAAACAAGGTAGATTATTGACCTCTGCATTTAGTAAGTGCACTTAGCAGACTAGAAGGCACCACCTGCCTAAGGAATAAGTTATGCCTAAGAAATAAGTTACTAGCTCGTTGCCTTGGTAACACTGATAAAACCATACCAATGTAAAAATTATATTTAAGGGGCCGGGGTCCGAGGGAGGGGCAGAGTTCCACTTTCAGGCTCTCCAGCATGTCTTCCAGGCACGCTGCTTTTTCTCTTCCCTTTTTCTATTTCCTACTGACTTTGTAATAAAAATTTGTTAAAACTGCAACTGAGCTGCCTGTTAGTTTTTAATTCCTCTCTTCAGACAATCTGATCTGAGTTGAAGGAAGAACCCACAGCGCCACTCCCACCATAACAGTTATGACTGGGTGGATTTGGAGGTAAATCTGCCACCCAAACTCAGGCACCTTGTTTCTCCTGGGTTCCTGATCCCTTAAGGAGCGAGTAATGCATGAGTAAGTGGTTTCTGAGTTGGTGTCTGGGGTCCCATTCCTAAAGGTGCTGACCGGCAGCAGAATACTATAGTTGTGGAAGCAGCAGCATCCACACGCCCTTGTGTTGGCCTGCAGTGAGCTCTGCTTCCTTCCAGAATGAGTCGATGCAGCCGTCACATAAGTGACAGTCAGGATATTCTCTTGTTTCCCACCTCCTGCTCAAAACTGTTAAAAGCCCCTCAACGCTGGGCGCAGTGGTGCACACCTGTAATATAGTACTTGGGAGGCTGAGACAGGAGGGTCTCAGGTTTGAAGCCAGTCTCAGCAACCTAGCGTGAACCTATTCCAAAACAAAAAAATAAAAAGGGCTGGAGGTGTAGCTCGGAGGTGGAATGCCACTGGGTTCAATCCTCAGTACCAAAAGAAAAATAAAAAGGAAAAGAAAGAAAAGAAAAAAAAAACCAACAACTATCCCAATGCCCTGAGAATAAAGCTCTAACTGACCAGGTTTAAGACCTGAGCATGAACTGACCCTGGCCTACCCTCCTGCACATCTCCCATTCCTCTCTGCTCATACCCCACATTATAGCTAATATGAAATGGCCTCAAGGGCAGGGCTTTTCTGGTCTTTGGAATTTGTCCACACTGTTCCTCTGCCCACTACACCCTTCCCATCTCTATATTGTTCATATTTCAAGTTTCAGCTTAACATTTCTTCTAAAAGGTGGGCCTGATGAGTAGAATCCCCACACAGCCCTGAACAGCAATATTTCCTCAATCTCTCCCTTCCCTATAAACTCCTAAAGAGGGTACCATGTTTGCCTTACACTCTACCCCTAATGCTTGGCATACAGAAGTTCTGAATAAATACATATCTGATTATATTATTCTCCTTTTGCTCCTCCAAAATGCTCTTTTAAAAAGCAAAAACATTGTGAGCACACACACAAACCCAATTCTTAAGCTATATCACAAATATCCCCTCATCATTCGCCATTGGTGACTTTGGTTTCTGCAGAGATGAATTCTTCCTGGGGAGTAGCTCATGATTTTCTGAACAGCTGGGATTCTCTAAAATTGAATCGGTTCTTCCAACTATGACATGTACATGAATCACCTGGCAGTCTTGTTAAACTACAAAATGCAACTAAACAGGTCCAGGATGGGGTTCCTAGCTTGCATTTCTAAGGTTCTTGGGTCCAGTTGCCTTTCCAGGGTCCTCACTCATGAGGAAGCTTTACACTCTCTTCCCTCACTCTTACTTCCCACTTCCCACTTCCATGGAGGCAGGCACAGTCTCTCCAGCAGCATGGAAGAGCGGGGAGATTCCTTAATTAGGAGGGGTGGCAAGACTATGCATGTCCAGGACTTAATAACACCCTCACAGTCAAGTCACCCACTCTCAGGAGCTCATCGTGGTCTAATAACTGTGATTTTAGATTAGCACTTGCAAAAACAGAGTAATGAGAGACACAATCTACAGGAAATAAGGGAGTGAGGAGGAGGGAGGCACCAGAAAGGGCAAGAAGGGAGAAAGGCAGCAGCTGGACCCCTCCCCTGAGCAAGTCTCTCCCCAAATGTGCATCACTGCACTGGAGCAATGTGATAACTAATTATCTATAAAGGAAATTTATCTCCATGTTGAAAAAAATGTGCTCTTCTTCTGTGGCTGAGATGCAGGGCTGCTATGCAGACCAGCTGAATTCTCTCTACCTTAGACTCCTCAGATTAACTCAAGCATCCTCTGAACCCCCGTTTGCAACTTTTGCAGGGCCACAGAAATCATAGTGTAGACATTAACTGTGGAACTGTAAAGAAGGTAAGAATAAAAGAGAACAACTAACAAAATCCTTGAGCATAACCAGTACAATAGCCAAAGCTGAGAATTTGTTTTTTAAGAGCTTCAGAGAGCCCGACAGCTCTTACTGTCTCTCCCCCAGCCAAGCTGCATGACAAAATACCTCCCCCCTTGGTGGGAATTATGCCCATCACTCTTAATTCCCATTTAATATATTTTCAATATTGTATAATTGTCAGGGTAGGATTCTGGGAAACTATTCCCCTGGGGTCTTTGAGTAATGAGCGATCAAAGAGAAACCAAAGGAAGGGCCAGCACTGGTTGCCTGAGGTCTGGGAACTTGGCCCTCAGAAAGCTTAAAAAGGAGCCCAAGTTGCTAGAGTATTTGGCTTTGAACAATATGACGGGATAAGAAAACACAGCAAGGTAGCTAAAATGCAGCTTTGGGATTTTGCCTACAATGCATATCCTAATGATTAAGCCCAGCATGCCTAGCTGGTTAAAATATCAGAGATTGTGAGTTTAGGGGTGTGGTCCTCGATCTTTGTTGGTGGGAGGCCATGATAGACGAGATTAGGCAGAAATATTACTCCTCTTTGCCTAACTTCTCTGAGTATTTCAAGGCCTTCCTTGCATACAGCTTCCTCAACTGTCTTAACATTTTAGCTTTAATACTATCAGATCAGCATATTACCCTCAAAATATGGGAAAGAGGCTGGCATGGTGACACATGCCTGTAATTCCAGTACTTGGGAACCTGCATTCCTCCAAAGGAGTCTCAGCAATGTAGTGAGAACCTCAGCAACTTAGCAAGATCCTGTTTCAAAATAAAAAACAATAAAACAGAAAGGGCTGGGGGTGTGGCTTGGAGGCAGAATGCCCCTAGGCTTAATCCCGTGTGTGTGTGTGTGTGTGGTGTGTGTGTGTGTGTGTGTGTATGTATGTATATGTGTATATATATATATATATATATATATATGTATGTATGTATGTATATATGTTCCCCAGTACATACACACACACACACACACACATATATATATGATATGTACTGGGGAAAAATATATATATATATACACACACACACAAACACACACACACACACACATATATATATATATATGTGTGAGCTGTAATACACATACACATACACACACATATATATGTATATATATTAATGAGCTGAAATATATATATTACACCTCGCAGCTCACCCCTACCTCACAGTATGGCTGCCTTTCTCCCAGCATCCGACCTGCATGGCATGGTCAGCTCCATCCCTACATTTGAGACTCTCCAGGTCTGAGGTTCCTATGTTTGGCCCTTCTCAGTATAAAGAAAGGTTTACTCATTCATGAACCCAGGATACATTAGCCATATCTGCTCTGCAAATGTTTGGGGCCAAAGTTGTCATTCTGTAAGAAGGAAACTTTGTGGCAACCTGAAAAGTAGACCATATTGCGGCACACAAAGAGCCCATTTGGGTTGGCAGAAAATGATAAGTACACACAAGCCCCCGGGCATGATGCCATCTGCTACTGAGATTCACAGAGGGACACTCAGAGGGGAAGGCTTAGAGCGATAGGGAATAAATGCTACCCTTTTCCAAAGAATGACCCAACCTTCAGCACTAGCCTCTACATATTCTTCAGGGCCACTGATGAGTGTGGGCCAGGTGGAGAGTGTGATATTCACAGGAGCTGGATTCACAGAGACTTACTTTCTTTCTTTTCTTCCCCCCTCCCTTCTTTTTGGAACAGGGTATGACTAAGTTGCTGAGGCTACCCTTGAACCTGCCATCCTGCTGTCTCAGCCTCCCAAGTACTGGGATTACAGGCATGTGCCACCACACCTGGCTCATAGAGCCTTTCTTGACATTCCAGTTAAGAAACCCATCGATCCATTTACAAAGTTGCTGTTCTTCAACAAAGACTGAGGACCAGGCGGAGATTTGGGAGACTGAAGTAACTATAGATGGATAATGGAGCGTAATCTTTGGCCAGAGAAGATTGCTTGTGGATCTCATGCCTGCACAGAGTATTCTGTAACAGGACAGGAGAGTCCTGGAAACAGGACAATCATGACACCCACTGGAAAATGAACACGCAGGAACTATGTGCCATGCAGTTGCTAGTTTCTACACCAGAATCTGGGTCAAAAGGAACAAAAAGAGGAGAAGAGAAACCCCAGAGGGATGGAGTCTGAATGCTTCTGCCTTCTTATTCAGCAACCCTCTCCCAAGCCACCTCTGTATTCCCAGAGGACGAAGAGGCAGGCATACCTGGATTATAAATAAATGAGTGAAATAAACCACTGGCTGTGATCTTACCATATCATTAGCTTCGAATTTGAAAATTGTTGTTAAAATAGCACCTCTTCTTTGTATTTCTTGAGTTACAACAAACTACACCTCATACTCACAAGTGAAAATAACAAGAGTCTAAACAGTCAGCCGAGGGAACTGATTCATTTTAATCAATCAAGACTTGACTGAAAATAAGATTAGGAAAAATCTGAGACCTTGGATGAAGGGCACTGAAGGTGAAATGATCATAAAAGCTTTTCTGGATAATACTGCTGGGCAATCAATGGGCATTATTTGGGGCAAAATGATGGGTTCTGATTGGCTGGTTAGATTGGATTTGTTTCTCATTTGTCAACTTGGGATCAATAGCTTCGGTGCATTTCTCGAGCCATCTCTTAACCACAGGGCGCATGTCCATCCATCAGGAGGCCCACAGTAGAGCCAGGAAGAAGTCGGTGCTCAGTCCATTTGACAATTAATTGGTTCACTTCCTCAGGAAATTATTAGTCTCCCGCCTCTCTGTTTCTAAGGGAAATCAACAGAATGTGGCCGGACTCTATCATTTGGTGTTTTGTGAGTAAAGATCATCCAACTCTCTGCAAGAAAAAGAGTGTTTCTGAGCTGGGCAGGTTCTCCTCCCACATTGACCTTAGGTGAGCAAAGTCAGAGGCTGAGCTGTGAGGAGGCTCTGCTCACCTGTTTCCCAGGTGTGGCTCTCCTGGGGTGCCTGGTGTTCCCAGCACAGGTATTGCAATGGATGAAGGTGCTAAGGGCTGCAGTGGATTCCTAGCTAAGGTTGCCTCAGCCACAGCCTTTGTATTTTCATACTGTAACTCAAAATATTTGATCGGATTAATTCTCTTAGAGACCAGTGTACAGGTAGGTACTTGCTTCCCCTCTCCCTCACACCACATAACTGAATCATCTGGTCTTACCATTCCTAGACCCAAGACTTTCTAATCTTTGCCCTTATCCCTATCTCTGCCACCACGATCTGAATCATGAGTGGCCTCCTTAACCATGTATCTCTCTACCTGCTGCTTGTCCCTCCTCCTATCTGGATACTGCAATCAGGATGATGATTTAAAAAGAAATTTCACATCAAGTCAATTTCTCATTTAAACCATTCAACAGTATCATTTTTTTTTTGTGGCACTGGGGATTGAACCCAGGGGCATTCTACCTCCAAGCTACACCCCCAGTCCTATTTTTATTCTTTATTTTGAAACAGGGTCTCACTAAGTTGCAGAGGACCTCACTAACTAGCTGAGGCTGGCCGCAAACCTGTGATCCTCCTGTCTCAGCCTCCCAAGTACTGGGATTACAAGCGTGCGCCACCACGCCTGGCTTTCAACAGTATCTTCTTGATTTGAGGATGAAATCCCAAACTCATTGATCACACCCTTGACCACCTTTCCTAGCCCTCTCTCCCTCCTTTGATCTCTTCCTTCTAGCCATACTGTTTGTCCAACATATCAGGCCTTTTCTTGGCTTTGGGTTTTAGAATATATCATTCTCTTTTTCCTGATTGTTCCCCTCATACTCTAGCACCTTCCATGGATAACTACTACCCAGAATTCATTTCTCAATTTAGACCTAGGTTGACCTGCCCTGAAGCCCTGTACTCCTTGTAGGGTAACATCGTCATACTTACAAGCTCTCTAAAGAAAAGATCCTTGTCTTACTCAGTTGTATATTCCTTGAACCTGGAAGAGCACTCAGCACAGAGTGGGTACTCAGTAGATATTTGTTATACGGAATTGAATTGGATAAAGAGAAATACCAGATGCAGAACAGCCCTCACCCACAGCTTTCCCAGGGTATGTGCTTTACTTAAGCACTTCACAGAATCTGGGGACCCTCTTACCATGGAAAAGAAAAATGAAAGTGCTTGAATAAGTACCTTTATCATAAATTAGTGACTGGTTTCAAAATGGTCTGAGAGAAAGTCACACAATGCACACAAAAATTTAGAACAAGGCTCAAGGCGAAGAGACTGAAATGGACGAGGAAGGAGACTGAGAAGGCAGAAAAGGTCTAAGTAAGAGGGAGAAACCATCCACAAGTGAAGAGAGGCTGATCCTGTGAGAAAAGTGCGTTTCTGGTTTCTGAGAAGTTGCAGCTAAGATAGTAATTATCACAAAGAGAGTAGAGGAGCTTCTAACAGTACAATTATGCCTGAATTCAATGGCAATGTCTACAGAAATCATGGGGGGGTCCCCTGAAAGTTCAGATATAGGAGGGAGAAAAGGAGAGCGCTCTGAGTTCACATAAGAAAATATTAGGAAAAAAGAAAATCAACTGCTCCAAGAACAAAATAAGAGAAACTCCTGCACCTAGCTCTATAAATACCACCAAAGTACATAGAATCGGGGACATAAAAATATGGTGAGGTGTATACCTGTCATATAGCCTTTGCAGATCACTGAAGGTCACTGCCCCTTGACTTTCTTAGTGAGAAATAGAGAAGGACAAAGAATCTAACAATTATTGAACACCCTAGTTACACATACAATTCCATTTCATCCATATAAGAAATACTATTTTAATTTATGAGCTCTGTACCACAGATGAGAGAGTTAAAGCTTAGGTGAGAAATTGACCTATGCTCACATAAAGATCTGAGATCAAGTCTATTGGTCCCTGATGTCCACATAAAACACTAGCTAGAGAGATGATGTAAGGAGTATGGAAATTGGACCCTAGGTTCCTGGTCCTGGCTCTGCCATTAATGATTTTGGGGAGACTGGCAACTAACTTAATATCCTGGAGCCCAGATTTTCTATTTTCTAAAATGGTGCTGCTCATACCCGCACTGGCCATTTACCTTATAGCAGAAGCATAGCCAGATGTTTTTGTGTGTGCTAGAAGATTAAACACAGAGGCAGTCTACCTCTGAGCTATACTCCCTGCCCTATTCTATTTTTTAATTGAAAACAGGGTCTTGCTAGGTTGCTGAGAGCCTCACTAAGTTGCTGAGGCTGCCTTTGAACCTGCAATCCTCCTGTCTCAGCCTCCCAAGTACTGGGATTAAAGGTATGTGCTACCAAGCCTGGCCATAGCCAGATTTTAACATCTGGAGATCATGATGTAGGTCAGCCCCAGGCATACCCTTATGTACATGTCAAGACTTATCCCTTCCTCATTTTCTTTTTATCATAGTCTTGACAACAATCATATCAACACTCCTTGCAAATTCAGTTGAAAGTAATAAAGGTCTAAGAATATCTGAGAGCAGCCCCAAATGGAAACCGTAACAGAATATCCTACCTTACTATGTTTTGAAAAATGTGTTAATCAAGCATCTCCCCCCTGTTCCTTTTGTATAAGTAAAACTTGTAAATCTAAAAATAGAAAAGGAAAGAGAGAAAGAAAGAAAGAGAGAGAGAGAGAGAGAGAGAGAGAGAGAGAGAGAGAGACGGAAGGAAAGAAAGAAAACTAGGCTGGAAAGGCATTACTCTTAGAGAACATGATCTCCCATCTCCCTTCCTAGCTAAGCTGCTGAATATGAAGAAGGTACAAAAAGCCAATGATGCAGGGTTGCACAGCCCTGCACCTGTAAAAGCAAGGACATCATGGTGGTCAGGCTCCTACACCTCTTCCATACACAGTCCCAGCTAGTTCACATTTCCCACTGTCCTCAAATGGACAGAACTTCCCAGGCTCTCTTTTTAGATAGGTCATCTGGTATATAATGGCTTAGGGTGCTATGAATTTCCTCTGTGTCAAAGGACTCCCACTTTGATGCATCTGGACATCCAGGGTGGGCTCGTAAAGCCAACAATCTGCTATGGTCCGAAGGTTAACAAAGCAGTGAGGTTTCATCCCCAGAGTAGCTCCATTGTAAGAACTGTCCTACTAAAGGTCAATACAACAGAGTTACATGCTCCAGGCAAAGAGCATGCCTTTGTGAAATTTATAAAGGTCTCTGCATGTTCTCACTTAGAGCGACCCAACACGATATGCCTTATCTCCTGAGAATACTATGGCACAGGGAGATGTCATCAATCTATGTCATTTCTGACCTGATTGGAAGCCAACCTTAGTAAATGTGGACAAAAGTCTGCTTACAGCTCACAAGTCATTACCAGCCTTTTAATCTAATGAGCCTTGGGCATTCTTTAATTTTTCTTTAACTATGTCTATGGTTTGAGCTGTCAGAACCAGAGACTGTAAGTACCAGTCAGTTTACAGAATGAATTTTATCTTCCTTTTATAAACCAGTATCCTAGTTTAAGTAGGAAAAACTGACACTGAGTTCTTACTATGAGTTTAAATAAATTAGTACATTTAATCTCACTTAAGCCTTACAATCCCCATAAGGGAGAGGATGGAGGTTCAGAGACTATAAGGAAATCTTGGAACAATAATTTGAATCCATTCCTGGCTGACTCAATAGCTCCTGTCATTTTTACTCCAACATGCCCATTCTTGGAAAACAAATATGTTTTAATCTTAACCAAAGGGGATCAATTGTTGAGATGCAAAAAGGATCTACCAAGTGCCCCTCTCAGAGGCTCAGAGTGAGATCAGACATGGAGGATGAAGGTAGAAAAGTTGATCCCTTCAGCATATAGGATAAAACAAAGAAATTGTGCCCAGCACTGTGCCCTACGGAGTCTAAAACAAGAGGCAAAACAAAAGGATCCCTGGAAAACATAGATCTGATGGAAATAAGACTAAATTATTAGAAAATAACAGCGCCAGGCATGGTGGCGCACGCTTGTAATCCCAGTACTTTGGGAGGCAGAGACCGGAGGATCCAGGTTCGCGGCCAGACTCAGCTCTCTCTCTCTCTCTCTCTCTCCCTGTCTCTCTCTCTCTCTCTCTACCTAGTGAGACCCTCCGCAACTTTGTGAGACCCGGTTTCAAAATAAAGTATAAAAAAAATAGGGCCGGGGGTGTAGCACAGAGGTAGAAGGCCCCTAGGTTCAATCCCCGGTACCGAAAAAAAAAAGACTAACTCATGAGAAAATAACAATTAATTAACACACAAATCCTCAATGCAGAGAAAGGCAATGTAAATAAAAGGAAAAAATCCAGAATGGTTGTCAGTTGTACAGACTTTGTGATGTTATAGAAGGCATTAATGTAGCTAATGAAATGATGTGCCAATTAAAAAGGGAACTTGTCAGCAGTGGAAGATGGAGGGGCTGAAGGGGGTGTCCGCAAAGCTGGCTTTGATGGGCCCTTTCTCCCTGCAGAAGACAGCCATCTTGGCCCACAGACTTAGCATTCTGGTGCTATTGACAAGGCTCCATATAAAAACTGGACGACACTCTATCAACAACAAGATATTACAGCTGAGGAAAACTGCTCATGGTGACCTGCACTCCCCTTCTATGATTCCAATCTCACCGGTGCAACTTTCTGACTATAATTTAGCTTCTCTACAAAAAAAAATATATAGTGCAAGTCATGCTGACAGAGAGCTCAGGTCTCCTGAGAGTTTACTTCTCATTGTGCATTAGCATATGGACATTATAATTTTATACATCAGTGTTTTGGAGCTTGACGAATGCTTGGCCCATGCCTGGGAGGTGAAGTCACTCTTAATGTGCTGGCCAAGACTGCTAATCAAAAGCAGGTGTGTGCGCCTTCATTTAAACTGCAGGGCTATGTGTCATCACAACAGCACAGAAGAACAGAAACTGTCCTAGAGAAGGGACTTACCTCAGAGTGGTGTCATGGAACAGGTGTGCGAGTTGATATAAAGAGATTGAGTTCATTAAATAACACTTTGCCACTACTTCCTGACTTCAGAAAAGTCACCACCTTTGCAAACCTAACAAGCCACATCGGTAAGACAGAGAAAAGAATGTGGCCAAATAAAGCCCTTTGAGATTTGTTCCCTTTCAACAAAGCTGCCACATAAAAATGTATGAAACACGGATGGCTGAAATTCTGTTTTTCTCCAAGGCAAATCTACAAAATTTTATTTTAGGACTGCAGGATACTTTTTGCCACCTGCCAGCTGAGTGACCCTGGGCAAACTGAAAAACTTCTGAAGTATCTGTTACTTAGCTGTGAAAGAAAGTGTTACCAATTTATGAGGGGGTCCCTCCCGACTCTGAGGTTTCACTCTTTTTTTTTTTTTTTTTTGCGGTACCGGGGATTGAACTCAGGGGCGTTCCACCTCCGCGCTACGCCCCCGGCCCTATTTTTTTTTATACTTTATTTTGAAACAGGGTCTCACGAAGTTGCGGAGGGCCTCACTAAGTAGAGAGAGAGAGAGAGAGAGAGCTGAGGCTGGCCGCGAACCCGGATCCTCCAGTCTCCGCCTCCCAAAGTACTGGGATTACAAGCGTGCCACCATGCCCAGCTGAGGTTTCACTCTTAACTAGGAGTTCAGTTTTAGAATAGAGTATTGTCTTCCAATGCCAGGATTTCTGCAGTAGCTTTTTCCCTGCTTTGCCTGAATTCAGGCAAGTTCTCTTCAGTCCATTCCCTATGTGAAATTCAGAACAATCTTAGCAAGACTTAAATTCAACCATGTTACACCCTTGCTAAGAAACCATTCACTGAAGGATCTATCAAATGCTTTTAGAATACAGATTTTCATTTCTTACTCGGCATTCAAGGTCCTTCAGGATCTTGCTTTCTTTCTTATCTTTGTCTCCCATTTCTCCCCCATACGCATAATCTGCGCTTTAGTCTTACTAAACTATATTCAGCTAAAGAGGATTCCCCGATACCTCATTTTGATGCCTTAGTATGTGGTGAGAGTTCTCTTCTGGGCATGTGGATTTTGAGTTTACTATGAAATATCTAATCAAAAATGCTAAGTAATTTTACTGAACCATAAAGAAGAACAAAACTATATCATTTGCAGGAAAATGGATATAACTAGAGAACATTATGCTAAGTAAGACCAACCAGTCTCCAAAGTTCAAGGGTCATATGTTTTCTCTCCTATGTGGAAGCTACAGAGAAAATAGGAAACAAAAGAGACTTCAGAGAAATGAGGAGAGAGACCAGTAGAAGAGTGGAATGGGACTAGGGGAAGGAGGTGGAGAGGGAAAAACGAGACCTGGTGAGGAAAATGGTTCAAATATTACTATGTCCATATATGAAGGTATCACTACCAGTTTCACTAATATGTATGGGGGTGAGGGGACCAAGAGTGGGGTGGAATCCAGAGAGAAACACACCAAATTGTATTTAAAAAAGAAGAAATGTCAAGTAAACAGTTGGCTATGTGCATCTGAGATCCATAGGGAATTCTGGGACACAGAAATAGAATTCAAAGCTAGTCAAGTGGACCAAAGTTGACTTCCCACAAATGAAATCACCCAGAAAGATAACGTGGCTAGCAGAGAGTCACAGACTAGTGATGGGATGAGATTAAACACCAACATTCAAAGACTTTACACTATTTAGACCAATTCAAGGTAAAAATATACAATTGAACACTACACAGGACAAAATATTGGGGGAAGGTTGTCTTCTCCCGATAGTGATAATGTGAACAGAGTAAATAACATCTAATATATTTATCAGAAAGAGAGAGAAACTGAGGTTTCAAGAAGCTATAACCATTTGTGAAATGTGAACAGACTAAACAAGGACGCTAGGATTCATATTCAAATATTTTTTATTTTAATGCCCACAGTCTTAAAATCACTGTCCTGTATAAACCAGACAACATAAGATTTCTCCTTCTCTGTCAGAAAATAATGGAAGCAATAAACTAAATAAAGCTCAGTTCAGATGAAAGTGATTTGGATTGATATTAAAAGGGGTATTGTACTTTATGTAATGAATCAGTTAATGGTGATTCCTTGAGTTTATTTAACTAGGCTGTTTATTTGTAAGAAGTAGAGAATTAAGGTGTTATAGTTAAAGAAGAACATTGTTATCCTCTGAGTCTATTTGAAGGCAGTTACTGTGATAAATTATTATAAAGAGGAGCTTAAACTTTCATTTGCCTATAAACTTTCATTACCTGCAAAATGGAATAAGAATAGTATTATGTAGTTAAAGGCAAGCTTTCATGATGGTCATAATTCCACTCTTGGCAGACATTAGAAATTTGTGATCAACACGTTGCCACACCCTGGCCAGATTTTCTATCTGGTCAAAGTGGCAATAATCAATCTATAACACAAACTGCATACCTTTGGCTAATGGGAACACCCTTTAAATTTAATGTTGCTTAACTAATGTTTAAGCAAAACAAGCTATTTATATAACATGCATGCAGCAGGTGATATGGCTTATTCTTTCTTATTTATAGTCATTACCTTCTATAGCTCAGAAATAGCTCTTAATTGAATTTCCTCATTAGTATTATTATGTAGGGCCTAATGTAAGCTCTGGGGGGGCAGATAGTGAAACTGCCAAAATCTGATGTGAAGCAATTGACTGGCCTGCAGTGTGGCTGCCATCTGACTGTCGGCAGAGCCAAGTTCTGGAGAAAGCACAGGGCTTCTGTGTGCATGCATGCGTGCGTGCGTGTGTGTGTGTGTGTGTGTGTGTGTGTGTGTATCTCAGTCTGTCCAAAAACGTAGTGCCTCCAGACACTTCCGCACTGTGCGAGATGAAGACCTGAAGTAAACAGTCGCCAGATGCCATCGGCTGCTGTGGGAAGCCAGCTAGGAGAGAGAATCCTCACAGGAAATAACTTGAAGACACAATTAGCCCCGTTGACAACTTGATTTGTTGAGATGAGGCTGTGCCACTGCCAGGGGTGACCTGTGTGGCTGCAGAGTTCAAGGGAAGGACTCCCAGACACCAGTATCCCAGGGCTTTGCCTATTTAGCCCAATTCCCTCCCTCACGTGCACGCACACAAATACACATATAGAATCTAGAATTTGAACACTGGAGGGGGCAGAAAGGGTATGGCAAGGTCAACTTCCTCTACATTCTATGGATATATTAGATAAATTAGCATTGAAAGTATTTATCAGAACGAAAGAATTGCTGAGTCAAATGACACAAATTTTCAGTTATAAAGATGAATAAAGCTAGGTGCAGTGGTACATACCTGTAATCCCAGTACTTTGAAGGTTGAGATAGGATCGCAGGTTTGAGGCCGGCCTTGGCAATATTTCAAAATAAAAAGGGCTAGAGTTATAGCTCAGAGGTAGAATTCCCCTGGGTTCAATCCCAGGTCCCAAAATGAAAAAAAAAAAATCAATCTTAGAAATCCACTTGAACAGCACAGTGCCTAGAGTTAGCATACTGTATTGCATAATTAAAATTTTGTAAAGATTGTAGGTCTTATGTTGTTTGTTCTTATACACAATAATAACAATAATAAATAAAAAAGATGGGGGAAAACTTGGAGGTGATGGATCAGCTTATAGCATAGATGTGATAATGGTTTCATGGACCCATATTTATCTCCAAACTCATCAAGTTGTATATTCAATATGTGTAGCTTTTTGTGTGACAACTGCATATCCATAAAGCAATTTAAATAAAAAAGAAAACAAAGAAATGTAGGCTTAGAAAAAAGTCCAAACCAAGAAAAATATAAATTAAAATGTATGATATAGTCTCAAAAAACGAAAATTATCACAGATAATTAAGGCATAAGAACTAATGAGATTGAACTGTATATTTAATCTGGGTCTCCTGGAAGTCAATGTGCAAAGAGAAGCTGGGTTATTCTGTTTATCTTTTTGTTTTGTGATTCTGGGAATGCAACCCACCAGCATTCTACCTCCAAGCTGAAACCCCAGCCTTTTTTGTTTGGTTTTGTTTTTGAAATAGGGTCTCACTAGGTTGCTGAGGGTCTCATTACATTGCTGAGGTTGTCCTTGAACTTGTGATCCTCCTGTCTCAGCCTCCTAACTACTGGGATTTACAGGTGTGCACCACCACACCCAGCTTAGGTCATTCTTAAGAGTCCCTGTTACCCGTGAAGAAGGCAGTAGGTGCTAATAGAAAATTTTCACAAGGGCTTCATATGAAAGACACAGAAAAGGGAAGAGCAGTAGAACAGCAATAATGACTTATACATGTGAAAAGATCCCTTGCAAAATAAAGAGCTCCACCGGATGCTGAAAGTGAGGACGCTGGTCCTGGTGGTGGACTTGGGTGTCTGTGAGAAGTTTACTACTATTTGACAGAGGATGGAAAAATAGTAGGTTGAGAAGTACTGCAGTGGAAAAAGAAAAGGCAGAGAAAGAAGAAAGTACTTTATCACTACCTGTTAGAAGAGCGAAGGACTGTCTGGGTTCTTACGCCTCAAAACATCAAGTGACCTTCATTCAGAAAAATGAAGTCACAGCCGGGTGTGGTAGCCCACGCTTGTAATCCCAGTACTTTGGGAGGTGGAGACCGGAGGATCCGGGTTCATGGCCAGCCTCAGCTCTCTCGCTCTCTCTCTCCCTGTCTCTCTCTCTCTCTCTCTCTCTCTCTCTCTCTACTTAGTGAGGCCCTCCGCAACTTCGTGAGACCCGGTTTCAAAATAAAGTATAAAAAAAAAATAGGGCCGGGGGCATAGCGCGGAGGTAGAACGCCCCTACGTTCAATCCCCGGTACTGAAAAAAAAAAAAGAAAAGAAAAATGGAGTCAGTTTAATGAGTGAGCAATAATATGTTCAGAGACAGCCACAAAACCAGATAGTTTCCATTGAATATGCAAACCTCCAAAACTTTCCCAGACTAGAATTCTAATCCAGAGACTGAGGCTAATCTCTGTGAGTTTGAAAGTGGAATGAAGTATCAGCAACTATACAGGGGGCTTCTTTGGGGCATCAAAAATATTTACATAAAGAGACGTTCCTTCCCACATCTACCCCCACATTGAGAGACTCCAGGACACCAAAGACAGGCAGAAGGAGGACCTCAGAGAAGGCTAGTAGTCACTGTCCATTACTTACTTACAGCCTTTGCTTCCTTTCTTCCCCAAAAACATAACCTGGTGGTTTGTGAAGGAAGAAAGGGAGAGCCCTTGTTCTCAAAGAAGGGAGTGTCTCCACCCCATCCACAGAAGATAAAGCATGATTGGTCCAAACAAGGCATGGTAATTGCATTCCAGCCTCTAATGCTAGGTCTTAGGATGGGCATATGGGTGTGGAAGACACAAGTTTTCTGTGGAGGACTATCAAAGCCTCTGTGGACAAAGTAGTTTTTGTTTGTTTTGTTTTGGACCTTTCCTCTTCCTTCAGCCTGGAATGAGGATCTAATGCTGCCTGGATGTGCAGGAGCCAAAGTACAGCCACAAAGTCAAACCTGAGGATAAAAGTCAATGTGCTATGAATGGCAAGGTGAAGAAAAATAACATATTCCCTAATGGCATTGGTGGGCTGTCTTACCAACCCTGGACACCTAGCTCAGCGCCTCTTGACACATAAGGAAGCATCCCTATTGGTCTGAGCTGCTATTCTTGAATTATTCCACCACTTTTAGTGAGTGGCATTCCTAGTTGACATAGGGGGCAAGCAGAGACAGAAAGGGTCCTGGAAGAGGGAAAACAAGATAGAGCAACACCTACAGTGCCAATCCTGACTTGGATGGAAGAGGTGAGAATTTGTGATGGGGAATTTATGACTGCAAATGGGGCTTGGAGAGGAGAGGGGTGTCTGGTGTGTAGGGCCAGGCTCTGGCAGAACGATAGCCAAAGCTTAACAAGCACAATGTGGTACGGTTGCTGCTGCTGCTGCTCGTCTTCTCATTCTAATCTGTATTCACAGTCGACAGTGCTTGCACTTTATGGCTGCAATGTTCTCGTTTCTTCCATGGGCCCATTAGCCCCGTGAGCACTGCTTGGTGGAAGCTGATCCCACCCTGCACTTGCCTTTACTCACAGCTCTGGCATCCGCCTGTCTTCTCGTTATTCTCCTCTGAGGATGCCTGTTTGCTCCGGCTCTGGTTTAAAAGCCCATCCCAAGTGTGAAAATGAAAAATCAAAGAAAATACATAAAACAAAAGTCGAAGAAGGAGAAATCCATGGGGGGAGTGATGAGGCAGGGACTATTTCTTTCAGTCTGTGTCTTTCCAGCCTCCCTTTCTATGCTTAGGGATTCTCCCTAAAATAGGCCAGGGCAATGGCAATCAATAAAATGAAACATGGACTCATGGCTGATGACAGAAAGCCTCTTGGCAGGTGTTCCTAGTCCCTCTGAAGTGGTGGTCAGTCATATCCAGGAGAAACTGAGGACAGACAGCACTTTCCTAAGGTGGAGTCCCAGAGGTGCGTGGGAGGAAGATGGGTGGGGTCTTTCCATCAGTGGACATCCCCCATCTAGGCAAGGTGTGGGGGGAAACCCCGAGGCTCATTCCTCAAATAGGTGAGCTAGTATTTTTTTTTTTTTGCGGTACCGGAGATTGAACCCAGGGGCGTTCTACCTCCGTGCTACACCCCCGGCCCTATTTTTTATACTTTATGTTGAAACCGGGTCTCACGAAGTTGCGGAGGGCCTCACTAAGTAGAGAGAGAGAGAGAGAGAGAAAGAGAGAGAGAGAGAGAGAGAGAGAGAGCTGAGGCTGGCCGCGAACCCGGATCCTCCGGTCTCCGCCTCCCAAAGTACTGTGATTACAAGCGTACGCCACCACTCCCGGCTGAGCTAGTATTTTTGAGAACCAGCTCTAAGTCATCAGATAATCCATCTAATTTTTTCCCATCCAACTGCCAGGTCTAGATGGGGAGGACTCTGCCTGTTGCAGCTCTTCCTCTATTCCCAGTACTTAGTGTGATGCATGACACTCAATAAATAGTGAGTGAATAAAGGTGCTTGTGTTTGAGGAGGTAGAAAGTGCTACCCAAGCATCAGCTGTCCTTGCTGGGATGTGTTGTGGCTGCGGTTGCTGTAACTGCTGTCACTGTTGTGATGGTGCTCGGGGTGACAGATGGAAAATAGAAATTCTTTCCAGAATCCCTACACGTTAAACATCACCACGTCCATTCACTCCTTTGGGTTAATATTGAGACACGACTTTTCTTGGACCCATCAGTTTCCCTTAAACAGGAAGTTACCTCCCTCCCCTCAGTGAGAGGCATCCAGAGAGTTCCCCAGGGACTGTTGGGGAGAGGGTGCGACAGTGGCAGGTGGGGGGTCCCTGCTACACTCGGGTCACTGTCACAAATGATCCATCCTCCGCTTTCCCTGCAGACTGCTTACCAGCCCCTAAGCAGCTTCTAACGACTTAACTGCTTGATAATGTCCCCCTTCCTCGGGGGACACATGCTGCTCTGGAATGGAAAGAGAGTTGCAGTGATTAAACCCACAGCTGTCGTTTTTAGCTAAGACTGGATTTCTGAAATTAATTTGAGAATGTTCCATCCCAGCCCCCTTTTTTTCTGCTGCTTCCTGGTAAATTCTTCCCTGCCCCTTCTTGGGGATGGAAGGTGGATCTGGGCAGCAAAGCTCTCCCTGGGCACAGCTGCTCCTGGGAGCCTCCTGCACCCAGCAACAGCAGGAGCCAGGTTCCCACCACTGCAGAGCAAGGGCTGGGGCAACCCTGGTGGGAGGCCCTTTACTGGGCTGAGCAGACTTTGAGGGCTTATCCCAGGGATGCAGGCTCAGGCACTATAGTGCCAATTCCATTAGAATTCCCTAGGGTGCCCTTGGAATTGCACTTAGACCCCTGGGTACCAGAAGGAGAGCTTAGCTTCCAGACTACAAACCACTCTGGCAGTTCTGGGCAACCAGAGTAGAGAAATCAAAAGACAGGACCTCCTCCTATTTATTTTTATGTGTCTTAATCCTTTGTGGAACAAATTGCGGATGAAGACATAGAAGGGCAGGTAGAGAAATAGATAAAAGAAATATTCATCTTTATATCCCCAGCAAATAACAGCCAATAGCACAGGTGCTTGACACATTAAGAGATGAAGGGAAGGAAAGAGGGAGAAGAGAGGATTTACCAACCACTGAACTTTACCTAAAAGCAAACTAGCTTAATGGTCCCTGTGGTCTACCAGGCATTTTTTCTGCAATGATAGAATATGTGTTCAATCAACAGGCACACACAACTTCCCCCTACACTGTACACAGCAATGCCCTGGCCCATCCCTCTCCTCTGTTTCATTGTTCTCCAGAGCACTTATCTGACATGATATATATAATATAAATAAACATAATATAATACATATGAAATACACTCCATATATTTATATATATATATATATACTCCATATGGAGTGTGTATGTATATATATATGTATGGAGTGTATATGTATATATATATATGGAGTGTATTTGATATGTATTATATTATGTTCATTTATATTATATAAATATGTGTATTTGATATATATATATATATATATGTATATTCATTTAATGCATTCTACCTATATTCTATTTCACCACACTAGATTGTAGGCTTCATGGGGGAAAGAAGTTTTCTCATCTTTTTTTGTTTCCTGTGTCCCTAGTGCCTAGAAGAATAGCTCGAATAGGGGAGGTGTTGAATAACAATAAATGAATGAAAGAAATGTACGAATAAATAAATGTATGTATGAATGGCAGCCATTATTATTTTTAGGGTTTGGCCCTTTAGGGCATTTTTGAGTAAGGTTAGTATTACAACCCATTTCATGTGGTTGCAACAGTAGTGTTAAGTGAGATAATGTTAGTAAAGTACTTTGTCCAATGCCTGGCACATAGTTCATGCCTGATAAAATGGTAGCTAATATTATAACTCCATCTAATATTGCAAGAATATAGTGTAACAATTAGAGTTATACAACCCTAGGAATGAGAAAAACAAGGCTCAGAGAACTTAACTGCTTTGACCCAAATGACACAACTAGTGACCTGCAGACATAGATTTCCAACCAAATTCTGCCTATGCCCAAGGGCTGCAGTCTATCCACCACACAGTACTGCCTTTCACCTACATCCTCAATCCCAGAATGGTCAGACTATGCAAGAGGATGGAACCAAAACTCAAAGAAGCAATTAGGCTAAATTTCAAATTGATGTCTGGCAGCCTTTAGTCTAAGGTGTGTGTGTGTGTGTGTGTGTGTGTGTGTGTGTGTGTGCAAGGAAGCAGCTATAGGGAGGGTGTGGGGGGAGTGTGGAAAGCACCCCACCTTGCACTGCAGCTATCTTGAAGTGCCACAAGAATTCTCAGATTGGAAACAGCCATTTAAAGAGGAATCCTTCCCAGACTGGATGGCGGAAGTCTTGGATTCTGGTCACAGTTTTCCTATCATCCTAAACTGTGATGTTTTAGATGGGTCTATTTCCCTCTCTAGACTGTTTTCCTCATCTGTAAAAAGAAAGGGACTAGAAAACTGGCTGCTAATCTGACTCTTCCAACTCTAACAGACTTTTCCAAATGCTGTTAAGAGCAAATAAACTCAAATGTGTGAGACACTTTTGCAACCTCTAACATAAAGCCTTAAAATAAGCTAATGATAATGACTATTCACTGAAGACAAGAGAACAAGCATTGGCTGGTGGACTGAGAAGATTCATCCTCCTCCCCTCTTTGTCCCTCTGAAGTCACTTTTTAGGTCATCTCTAACCACATGTTCACAATTGCTCATTTCTTACCCCTTGTTTTGTCTTGACCAAACCTCAGCCGTTCTCATAGGCACCTGACTCTCTTGCTCTCAAGCCTGAACATGCACAAAAATCATGGAATGTGTTCTCCTTATCAGTTTCCCCTGGGAATCACCCAACCACAGCAAGACCCTTTATCTGCCAGACCCCAATAGTTATTTCTACTGGCTTGTCCAACTCCTCCCACTCCCCCAGAGATTCTGCTTATCTCTGATAGCCTCCTTCTCTACCCTGTGAAAGAAAACCCTTTTTTCTCTTTAATTTCTGAGATGCTTAGACCTTACTGTCACAGTATTCTTCCTATTGCACTGTACCTTTACCTCCTCCACAATTATCCTTTTGAATAAAAGTCTCTCCTTACTAAGTCTTGATTTGTTCTTCTTTGACATCTCAAGTGCTCTAAATATGGAACCTTCTAAATATATCTCAAATTCACCTACTTCCCTTCATACCCACATCACTCTCCCAATACAAATCTAGTTCAATATCAACTCTTTCCTGGAGAGTGAGTATTTAGCATCAGCTCTTAATCCTTCACCAATCCCCTCTACATCCTATAGCCAGAGTCATGCTTAAACTACAAAGCTGGTCATGTCAATACTCTACTTATAGCTGTTCAACAGTTGGTCATTGGCTTTATGGTAAATTCTAAATCAGTACCATGCTCTACTAGCAGGGAATTGTGTCCTGCATCCCCTCCCTCTGTGCTCCAGCCTCACTTACCCATCTTCTGTTCCTGGGACTCCAACTCGCCATGCTCCTTTTTATCCTTGTGCTTTGTAAAAGCCTTCTGCTTAGATGATACCCATCCTTACCTCCTGTCAGTTCAACTATCAGAAACATTTTCCCCTAACTTCCCAACTAGGTATAGCTTTCCACACTTCTTAAGTTCAGAAAAGTTTGAAATGGCATGCTTAGTTGGTGATGAGTTGTATATGTATTTCTCCTGTCTCTAGACTGTAAAATGGATGAGGCCAAGGATGGGTCAAATTTGCCCACCACTGTACCCACCAAGGGCTGCCGCAGTATCTGGCATACAGTCAGAGTGTACCAACTAATGAATATTATTTTAAATGATAGTGTGAAGAATAACATTACATATAAGAGCCTTCTTCTATATGCCTTTAAAAGGTTGGCTCTTTGGATAAAATGACTTAATTTTGATTTTGCATCTGAAATGGATCATTTCATCAGTCACAAAATGGCAGTTTCACAGACTAGTAAGCTGAGAAGGGTGTGTGTGTGTGTGTGTGTGTGTGTGTGTGTGTGTTTTCACTATAGATGCAAATTCAGATGTGTGTTTGGCTCTCTTTTAAACTTTAATTTTTTTTCACACTAAAACCTGATCCAGTCTTACTAGAAGTTCCTTGTGCTCTTTAAAGAAAAGCCTTATCATGTCCATTGTTTCTGGAAATTGAAGTTCTATTCTGACTGAGGTCTAACCCTATTCTCTTCCCTTCCTCTCTTCTACCTCCAATCAATCTTTGATCTTAAACAAGGTCATTCATGCAGAAGTAAGAATGGGATCTTGGTTGAATGGGCTTCCTGTCCACCCCCATTCCTGGAGGCAGTCACCTATTATCCTTAGGGTGATCTTGAGCTCCCTGAAGACTGAAGACATGTTTCAACTTTGCATCCTTTGTTATCATCATGGGGCCTATTACCTGATAGAATCTCAATAAATATTTGTTGAATGGAAGTAAAGGATAGTGGTAATAGCTGTTTTTCTGCTAACATTCTGTAATATTAGCCTTACACAATGTCCCTCCAACCACAAAAGCTCCCTAAATCAATTTCGCCTTACCTTCACACTCACCAAGTCCTCATGCAATAGAGTTGACTTAGGGCAGCAAGCTCCTGAAAAAAATTGTAGCCAGGAAAATGTTCTCTTTGGAGAGAATGTAAGTTTTTAAACCTCTTCAATTTTATTAGTCTCTTCATTACTTCTTAACCATTCTAAACTGGCTTTTCTAGCACTGACTGATACTTTAATATTGACAAACCCCACTTAGAAAATTATCTTTGAAATGGAGACACAAACTAGGTTTCCTGCAAGAAATATTTGGATATAAGTATGAAATATAAGTGTGGAAAAAGGATATGTGCACAGGAGAGAGAATATATGAATTTTAAAAAAGATTTGGTAACTCTTTTGATGAAAAGATCAAGCATGCCTATGCCCTGAACCTACCACCATCAACAAACATGTTGGGCACATTCTGTATGCCAGGCACAGGGCAGAAAACAATGAAGTAGGCATGGCCCTGGCTTTCCTAGACCATGTCGTCTTGTTCAGGAAATAGAGCATGTATTTAAAAAGACCAACTAAAAGTAGAGGTACAGACACAAAAGAAATAAAACAAGAGGTCCATCAGTATAGAACCAAGATCCCTAGTGTTAAGAACAGAACAGAACCAAAAGTAATAATGCCTGAATACCAGGACCCTAAGTGGTATACTTTCCTTGAAACCCTGATAAAATCTCCCTGCCCCACCCCACTCTCTTTTGTTTTTGGTACTAAGGATTGAACCCAAGGACATTCTACCACTGAGCTACACCCCCAGCCCTATTTTTTTTATTTTGAATCAGGGCCTCACTGAGTTGCTGAGGGTCTTGCTAAATTCTGAGGGCGGCCTTGAACCTTTGATCCTCCTGTCTTAGTCTCCCAAGTACTGGAATTATAGGCATGTACTAGAACACCATTCTCCCCTGGATAAAATCTCAAATAGGAAAAGAATTTCAGACTTGAGTATAGACTACAAGTAGATTTCTGTGATTCTGAATTTTAAAAAAAATCTGGATGAAATAATTCCTTATTGTTCCTGGAGAATCCAAATGTCTGAGTACCTTACCCCACTGGCCTTCCTCCATTATATTTTGTAGAACAACCCTTGAATCTGGCATCAAATCTGTCTCATTTCTAGATGTCGAAGCTGATGATCTTCTGGATTTGACCTTAAGGCCATAGGCTTCATCTTTTTAACCATTCTAAAATAGTAGCCATAACCATTCTCTGCATTAAAATAAGTGCTAGTTTTTTTTAAATCTGGTATCAATACAAAGATATATTAGAACTATAAAATAGGAAACAAGACAATAGAGAATGCCTTGATGTTCTTGAAGCTTATGTAGCTTGAAAAGGGTCTTGGGATATCTATCAAAATGGGAATGCATTATAGAGTATCAGAAAGGATTAATAACTGATTTTCTTTGATTACCCTATGGTCACTAGTGGAAATAAAATATCAGGTAGTCGACTAGGGTGGACTGAGTCAAGTTCTTTGCACTTTCCCCGTTTTTGAATTCTATGCCTACATCCTTCATATATGATTCTGTGGTACCTTCCACTAGAGAGGGTATAGTATATCAATAGTATATCAATTAGTATAGTATATCAATATCAATCCATATTGGCTTGGATATATTACTGCCTTAACCAAGGGAATGAGAACATACGTGACAATGTGTGAGGTACACAATAAAGTCTCAGGAGGTATTAAATGTTTCCATGTTCTCTCTTGCAGTCCTACCATTTGCCAAGAGAAGAATATTCCCTCGATAACTTCCAGTCCAAGGAGAATACAGAGACCATCAAACAGACCTGATCCCAGTATGGAGTCTTCAGCTATGTCCAGCCACTTCTCAGCTTGGAACTGAGCCTTCCCAACCTACCCACAGACCTAGGAGTATAAAATTTAAATAGTGCTTATTATAAGCCACTAAGTTTCTGGATGGTTTGTTAATAACATTACTGAGGCAACAGCTGGCAAATATAGCTGTTGCAAAGTCATTAAAAATCATATTTTGAAGATTTTCCTTTATGATTTGAGACAAATGTCATATACTGCTAAATTGAAATTATGCTATAATTATGCAATTATGAGATAATTCCTGAAAAAAAATAACAAACTGAAAAAATTAAGACTGAAAATTACTTATAAAATGACACTAATATATATATATATAATACACATGTGTGCAAATACACACACATATATATCTATATATAGATATAGATATAGATATAGATATATGCACACACGCCTATTGCCCAAAGGAATAGAATAAGGCATACCAATATGTTAATAATGACCATATCTCTTTGGTATAATTACATTCCATTTTTATTTATTTTTATCTGTCATGAAATAGGTGCACAATTAATGTTGGTTAAACAAAAGGCTGAATTAATAAGTTTCTCTATATTCTAATTTTTCTAATGCAAACATATATTACTTTAATAATCATAAAATCAATGTTTATTTTTTAAAATGGAGACTTGAGCCCTATAATGTTGATAATAACACAATAATGACAATTCTTTATGAGGTTTCTTCCAAACAATAGTAAACACTCCCAACAAAGCTTTAATCTAGATATTGGCTTATTGAATAGCATTTTTTTTTTTTTGGCGGTACTGGGGGTTGAACCCAGGGGCGTTCTACCTCCGCGCTACACCCCCGGCCCTATTTTTTATATTTTATTTTGAAACCGGGTCTCACGAAGTTGCGGAGGGCCTCACTAAGTAGAGAAAGAGAGAGAGACAGGGAGAGAGAGAGAGAGAGACAGGGAGAGAGAGAGAGAGAGAGAGAGAGAGAAAGAGAGAGAGCTGAGGCTGGCCGCAAACCCGGATCCTCTGGTCTCCGCCTCCCAAAGTACTGGGATTACAAGCGTGCGCCACCACGCCTGGCTTGAATAGCATTTTATGAAGACAGAATAGCAGTCCCACCAAAGTCAAGATTCATTATTTCAACTTCTCCATCAAACCCTCAGGAATGCTGCTCTGTAGTAAAAAGACACAGAAGTGGTCAAACATGTTCTTCCTATAGAAAAAAAAAAAGTATTTTGAAGGTATCATGGGCAAGAAAAGAAGAAAGGGAAAAGAAAGGCAGGAGTCTGACATGGTGGTGCATGCCTGTAATCCCAGTACTTGGGAAGCTAAGAGAGGAGGATCACAAGTTCGAGGCCAACCTCGACAACTTAGGGAGACCCTGTTTCAAAATTAAAATAAGAAAGGGGCTGGGGATCCAGCTCAGTTGTAGAATGCCCCTGTGTTCAATATCCAGTACCAAAACAATACATTTTTTAAAAAATTAGTGAGGAAGAAGGGGTATGAGTGATGAGGAAGTGAGAGGACTGAGGAATAGGGGAAGAAAGAGGAAAAGAATTTACAAATCGTTCAGCTCACCTTGACCATCACACCATGTCATCAATCTCAATTCACAGCAAGCCCACGGGCAAACCCTGCATTAGGCAGAGAGGGGCTCCTGAGCAGCCGCCAAGTCATGTCCTTAGGAATGAACTGATATTCTAGTGTACGATTCTGCATGTCTCAGTTATAATTTAGTCACCTGGTTTTACAGCCAATGTCCCCCTTTGCCAAGACCCTTTCTCATGTATCATAGTTCAAGAAGAAATAGATTCCAGGCTAGACAATGTGCTTGTAGAAGCCTTGGGGACCATCCTCCCTTTCTACTAGATGCCACTTATCTAGGTAGTTGCTAGGCACCAGTCACCTTACAATTTGGAGTAGCTCATAGCCCCAGGCCAATCATTCTGAATAAACAATGGTCAATTTCATTTCTGTGGAAGGGAAGAGCCCATTAAAAGGTAGACATTATTGTTACCACAAGCTTAGAAGATGCATAGAGAATGAAGAAAGGACTGTGTGGGGTTAATCAGGGAGAAATAATGAAGAAGGAAGGGGACAAGAATGAGGAAAGAGGGGGAAAGATAAAGGGGACATGGTAGGGGCCCAAAGGAATGGGAGAAGGCAGAAGCAAAGGGGCACCAGTTCCTGAGAATGCCTCTCATCAAGGAGAGCCGCTGGATCAACCCATTGCTTCACATGGTGGAAGTGCCTGCCCTGGATACAGATGCCTACTTCTTCTATCCTAGCTTCATTCTTCATGCCTACCCATCTGTGCCCGGTAAGCCACACGGAATCCTGCCTCTCCACAGCTAACTGGGTTATAAGAAGAGCTGCTACTGGGCCAAAGGGGTAGTGAGGAGCTAGGAACATTAGGCAGTTTAAGGCAAAGGACCTAGGAACAGGAAGTGTTAAAATAAACCATATATATATATATATATATATATATATGTGTGTGTGTGTGTGTGTGTGTGTGTGTGTGTGTGTGTATAAAACCTACCCTATTTACATATATTTACATATAGATATATAGATATATAGATAAATCTCAGATACATATATCTCAGATACATATATGTATGTATCTCAGAAATAGGGTAGGTTAATAAGATACAGGGATACCAATGATCAGGCAAGAAGGCTTCAGCCCCTGGAGTGATGATGGAGGAGGCAGACAAGTGACACCAGTTGATTAGAAGAGCCCATAGAATGTTAAAATAAAGATTCAAATTAAGGACTGAAACTGGGCAAAAGACATTGGGCCCCTAAGACCCAATTCTAGCCAATCACAAAGGAGCAGATGGAGAACCACAAGAAGCAATAAAAGCTCATCTTCTGAGAACTTCAACAGTTACTCTTTTCCGGTGACCCCACTCCCCCATGTGGAGGGAGATTTTTGTCTTCTATCTTTCCTTGGTTTAAAATAAATCTTTATACCCCTTTGCCCACCCTTCTATAGTCTATCGACTTTTAATTTTGCACATAAGAACCCAATAAGAGAAGTCTGCATATTTGGGGGCAATAAAGGAAGAATTTGGTTACACGAGGTCCCAACCTAAAGGAGCTCCATATGATGCTTCTCCAGGTTCCCCACTTCTGCCCCCCAGTGAACCCTAACCTGCTTCTTGGGTAAGAATGGGAATACAGGTGTTTATCAGGCACCAGGTTTCTCTGAATTTGTCGTGTAATAAGCCAGAATTCTAACTTAACTTTGGTAAACTTTAGAATTATTCCTGTTCATTTAGGCTTTCATTAATCTTTTCTGTTTTTTCCTCCAAAATACAGATTGAGAGCCTTCTCTTTGGCCCTGGGGATGCATGCTTAATGACTCACAGTCCAGAGAAGAAGACATATAAGAGAAACACATGTTGCACAAGTTCAGATTCATGGTCAAAGAGCTTGTGTGTATGCATGCACCTGCACACACATGTGGGAATGGATATTGGGGTGAATTAGGGTATTTTACATCCCTGGATAAATTGTGATAGGGAAAAATTTGTCTTCCCAATCTCAAACTGTATCCTTTTCATGCTTTTTCTCCCCAAGGCCCATGGAACCTCAGAGTTCCTCTCTTCCACTGAGGAACTGAGTGTACACAAGAGAATGTGGAAGATTTAGATTGGTTTTCTAAATCCTGAATTTACTCTGAATGGACAGCTTCCTTCTCTGCTTATTCCTCAAGCTTCCCCTCTGAAAATTCTAAAGCCAAAAGTAGACAGGGTTGGAAGATAATCAAAACAGCCATCTCCATTTCTCAAAGCTCTTTCCCCCATGCAAAGTACCTGATCCCACCTCCAAGGCCTTCCATTTTAAGAAAGGGCAAAGTATACTAGAAAATATGATAGACTAGCTTAAAAATTTCCTGCCTCTAGTATTTGCTAACTTTGTGACTATGACAAGTTATTTTATCTTTTTAATCTTTGTTTGTCTAAAAGTATGTAATGGTATCACAAAATTTACAAGCTTGTTCTAAAAATTAAATGCAAGAACAATAATACTCCCCATGTATTAAACACTTACAAAGTTACAGACGTTGTGCTAAGATTTTTACATAGCCATCATATTAAAGCCTTGCAACAACCCCAGAAAGACTTCTTTTACAGATCAGAAAACCAGAGGCTTAGAGAGGTTAAAACACACCCAAGATCACATAACAATGAGCAATAGAATTTGAATCCAAATTCAGTTCTGTCTGCCTCCAAGCTCTTGCATCTTAAGGACCAAATTATATGCAGCACATAATGCATAATCAATAAATGTAGATTATCTTTTTATACTCCCTTAGGTGTGAACTCCAGTGACTTTGAGGGCCTCAGTAACAGCCTACCAACAGTCCCCCTTCCCCAGTTTGCCTTTTGGTGGTTCCCTCTTTGCTAGGGATGATCAAGAATCCACATGTTCAGACCACTTCTTTTTAAGCATCTCTTTTTAAACAGATGTGTTGATAATGTAAGGTTTGGGTAATGAGATTTTCCAGGCCATAAGTTGCTAACTGTGAATTAATTGCCTAGCTTATTTGCAATAAATAAAGGGACTATTACATGCAAAGAAAAAAATCACAAGGACCCACTGAGCTTGCACGAAAACATTCTGAGCTACATTACCCAATATCCTACTATCAGCTATGCAGGAAGACAAGCCCAAAGGCACAAAGCAAGAGGACCTCCCAGCATTGCTTCAAGATAGAGAGTTCTGGTCCAGGATTCAAAATATTGAGTCACTAGTCCCCATCATCTTGCTTACTGCCTGTGTGTCTTTGGGCAAGCTATATAACTACTATGAACTTCAGTCCTTTCCTTGTAAATTATCAGCACTGTAAAAGATGACTTTTTAAGGTCCTGGACAGCTCTAGCATTCAAAAATTCTATATTAGCTGATAATTGGCAAGATCAGAATTTTCTGGTCTAGTGACATCTTGAGATGTTCTTAGAGTCAATAATAAGTTCATCTTTGCTCTTGAAATATATAATTTAACCATACTCGATCTAGGACTATTTTAAGAAATAAGAAGAGGTAGCAAATATGACACGACCTATTGTGGGTCCAAGGCATATTTTCAGGTTACAAAATTAGCAAAATCGTGATGGTGTATACCTATAATCCCAGTACTTGGGAGGCTGAGACAGGAGGGTCACAGGTTTGCTGCTAGCCTCAGCAATTTAGTGAGGCCCTCAGCAGCTTAGTGAGACCCTATTTAAAAATATATATATATGGCTAGGGGTATAACTCAGAGGTAGAATGCCCCTGGTTTCAAGCCTCAGTACCACAAAAAAATAACAAAAGTTCTCTCCACCTATAAATAGGGCAGTGAATCCTACTGACCACATAAACCCATATTTCATACATGTTACAATGTCTGATAATCATTTGTGCGATTGCTTTAATAATGCATACCTACTGCTTAAACAGGCATGTCCTGCATCTCAAAGGTCCCTGGACTGGACCTTCTGTCCAGTGAATGCATAATTCCCTTGCACCCCTTCCCTTCAATGACTACTGGAATATTTTATTAAAGAACTCAAAACCACAACAGGTGAGAAGAATCTAGTGATTTTGATCCTTGGAATGACTGACAACCTATCAGTAGAGAAATGACAGCTGTCATTAAATAACTGAAGTCTATTTTAGAAGAGGGTTGAAGCTGGGTCTGTTCTGTGTACCCCCAGTGCTGTGTCATAGGATGTTCCCAGAAAATGTTTATTGTGTGAATAAGTCCTGTGTGGCTCCCGAAGCCTGAACCAAGACCAAAAGGAAGTCATCAGAAGAATAGAGGCTTTGGTTCATGGTAAAGGGGAGATTGTTAGTAAAATATGGAACAGCTGCTTCATGGAGAGGTACACATACTTCTTGTTGGGACAAGAGAATATTGATTACAAAAGAGAATATTGATTACAAAAAGCCGGGCGTGGTGGCGCACGCTTGTAATCCCAGTACTTTGGGAGGTGGAGACCGGAGGATCCGGGTTCGCGGCCAGCCTCAGCGCGCATGCGCGTGCGATCAATCTCTCTCTCTCCTCTCTCCTCTCTCTCTCTCTCTCTCTCTCTCTCTCTACCTAGCGAGGCCCCCCGCAACTTCGTGAGACCCGGTTTCAAAAATA
>PVJS01017598.1:0-35959 GCA_004027185.1 Glis glis
AAGTTGCAGAGGGCCTCACTAGGTAGAGAGAGAGAGAGAGAGAGAGAGAGAGAGACAGAGAAAGACAGGGAGAGAGAGAGAGAGAGAGAGAGAGAGAGAGCTGAGGCTGGTCGCGAACCCGGATCCTCCGGTCTCCGCCTCCCAAAGTACTGGGATTACAAGCGTGCGCCACCATGCCCGGCTAAAGATTTTTATAAATTGACATTTTTGTAAAATATTTTATTTTATATAAACCATTTTATATCCTTAGATATTGCTCTATTTATTATTGTTTCTGTTCTTTCCCATTTTTTCTTTTATTTCATTTCTGAGATTGCATTGTTAATTATATTTTCTCATCTGTTTCTTCCTATTTTAATTGGAACCATTGCATTTATACTTCAGGACCCTTCTTCACAGAGTAAAATGGTGTTAGTTAAGCTAATAAAATTACAGTGAAAATTTTTATTCCAATTTTTATTTGTTTCATAATAATATTTTACCAATGTGCGTTAATCTCCTCAGGTATTAACATATGTGGTTGTAAAATGATACTGTGAAGAAGTGATTGAATCTGGGGAGTTAAGAACAACTTTATTAAGAAAATGATATTTAACAATGATGAGGTTCATGTTGCCTGTGTAGGGCATTCAGGAAAGAATTACAGTCTGGTGGACTAGTCAATCCTGTGGGATTAGAGAGGCAGACACAGGCACATGATGGTAAGAAAATGAAACATAGCAAATGGTTATGGAATGGAGCCTGAGAGTCAAGCAAAGATCAGGCCATTATGATTACTACACAATAAACCGCATAACATTCTGAAGGGTGTAAGGAAAGCTTATAGAATGCTTTCAACCAGTGGGCGTGTTTCATAAAGAACACTCTGCATTCTAGGTGAAGATTCACTTAGAAGAGGATTCTTTTAGAGAGAGGTAGGAGGAGCTGATGTACTTACTGACGTCTTGGCACAGATCACTTTTTATGGTACTTTTCTGATTGTTTTCTACCAAAATAGATGATTATAATCACAACAGGCCTATGGTTAGTGCTCAGTGAAGCTTAGTTTTTCTATGGATGCATTTTAATTCATCCTTAGTGATATATCTCCTCCTTGTCTATATCTGATCACTAATGCTTACATTTTACTCAAGTTCAGCCCCTTTAATACCCTACAAGTTAGATCCTTACACTTTTTTACTATGATTCTGGCTATATGATCAGGAAGAAATGGCTCTGAACCACATTATTGTTACTTACTGTCTATAAAATATTATATACACACCAAATCTCTCAATCATTTTCCTAATCTTTAGCATGGGGACATGAGTAATGAGAAAACCATGTGAAATTCTTAGCAGTGTGCATGACAGAGTAGAATTATGTAATAGATGGTTGATGTTAGTTGTTTATGAAAAATTGTGTTAGCTATTGTGACTACAGTGATGGAAAAAAAAGACCTTTGATTTCCTGAACTTCAAATTATAATTCAAAAAATACATGATAATTTATGTCAATCCTAAAGACACATTCAGATATAAGATTTTATAATAAATTATAAATTATTTTTGCTAAAGAACTTTTTTCCTTCGTACTGAATAGTCATTATCCCTATAACAGAATGCTAAACTCTAAGACTAATGTTCATTCACATTTTCATTCATCATTTAACTGAAGATTTTTCAGTGTTTGTCATGTGCTAGGCCTTGTATACATACATACAGCAGAGGACGAGGCAAAGTTAAAGCTAGGCCCTTATGACCATTATAGTCTACTGCCAGTGAAATCAGGTATAAAAATAAAGAAGAATATGCACATTGTAAGGTCAGATAATGATATATTTTATAAATTAAAATAAGGGAAGAGTGCTGGGTGTGGTGGCACACACCTTTAATCCCAGTACTTGGAAGGCTGAGACAGGAGGATCACAGGTTCAAGGACAGCCTCAGCAATTTAGCGAGGTTCTCAGAAACTTAGCAAAACCCTGTTTCCGAATAAAAAATAAAGTAGGACTGGGGGTGTAGCTGAGCGGTAGAATGCCCCTGGCTTCAATCCCCAGCACCACACACGCAAAAAAAGAAAAGTAGAGAAGATGACAATATAAAGGCAGCAAAAGAAAATGCTAAATTTTCAAACACCATCTCCTGATCTTAGTAGGACAGCACAATTCTATTCTCTTTGTGTTCTAGAGATTAGAAGTCTGAAATAAATCTTTTGAGGCTAAAGTTATGATGAATGCAAAGCTGGCTTATTTTAGAGAGAGACTTCTTCAAGAATAGAATACTTCTTCCGTACTATTCCCTATCTATTCTACCTTCAAGAAAGTTCCAACAACATAAATGGAACCAAATGACATTATCTTAAGTGAAATAAGACAGGCATGGAAGAAAGACAAATACTGATCTCACTAATGTACGGATTCTAAAAATGTTGATTTCTTACAAGTCAAGAGTAATTACTAGAGGTTGGGGATAGCAGAGGTAAGGGAAAGATGGGGAATGGTTGGTCAACAGGTGTGAAGTTACAGTTACAGAGGATGAACAAGTTCTGGTGTTCTCTGGCACAGTAGGATGTATAGATAATGCTAATGTGCTATTATTTCAAAAAGTAGAAGAAATAGTTTTGAATGATCTAGCCACAAAGTAATGATGAATGAGCAGTTATATATACTTGCCTTGATTTGAGCATTGCATCATGTATACATGTATGAATATATCACATGGTGCCTCATATACATGTGAAACTTTTATAAATCAATTTTAAAAGGGAAACAACAAGAAAAGAAAATGGTTGCTGCTATTTCTAGTCTCAGGCGACATCTCTCCATTCAGCTTAAATCCTCATATTGCAAGCTCTTCACTCTGCTCCTGCTTCACTTCGACAAGGACCTTTGTGGTTATATTGCACCTACCTACATAATCTAGAATATTTTTCCCAATTTCATCATGCTTAACTCAATGTCATTTGCAGAATTTTTTTTTTACTAGAAGAGGGAACAAATTTCCAGGTTCCAGGGATGAGGACTTGGACATCTTTTGGAAAGGGAACATTATACTTTCTTTTCCATGCTCCAAAACCAGTATGACTGACTCAGCATCACTACTACCTGAGAAAATGTTAACTTAATATTTCCATGGGGTGAACAAGATGTGTAAAGTTAGGAGCTAAAATATCAAATGTATGTTAGTTTTATAAGACTAATTGGGAGGAGGGAACACTAGAAAGCAGTTTTAAAGTTAGAAAAGGCAATTTTCAGCATTAACCGGTTCAACTTTCAAATTTCAATCACTGATTAAGGGCTTTTTTATGTTGGTTTGGAGAAGTCATTTCAAAACTGTAGACCGTATTTACTATGTAACCCTGACACTGCAAACTCCTCTGAGTTTATAAACAAGGCCCAATGGGTTTAATTTTCCACACAAGTAAACTTCACACTAGCAGAAACAAAGAGCATACCTCTTCGTTGGAGTATCATGCTCCTTCAGCATTTAACTGTGTCTGGGAGGCTCTTGCTAAAGTCATCTATGCTTGTACTCATCTTTGCTAAGATGTCAACATATGAACATTGACTCTTAGTTCACTTATTTAATCTATTCTTGAATACATTCCTGATTCCAATGAAGATATTTTGAAATAAAGAGTTTTAAATTCAATTTAACCATTATTACCATCTGTTTTGTACCTAGAACTATATTTATTGTATTTGTCCTAATTTAACTAGAACACATAAATATGGATGCTAGACTGAAGAGTAAAATTTAAACTGACATAGAATAATTTTGAGATTCTGTCCTCGTTCACCATTAGTCACCTTTCCTTCACTATAACAAAATACCTGAGATTGACGACTTATGAAAAGAAATGGGTTATTTTGCCTCACTGTTTTAGAGGTTCTAGTTCAGGATAGGGTGGACCCCATTGCTTCTAGGCTTCTAGTGGGTGTGACAGATGGCAATGGTAGGGAGTGTGTAGAAGAAAAGAACTTACTTATAAAGTAGCCAGAGAGTAAAAGAGAGCAAAGGAAGATTCCCCAATCCCCTTCGGGGCACACCTCCATGACCTCCCACTAGGCTCCACCTCTTAAAGTTTCCACCTCCTTCTTTTTTTTTTTTTTTTTTTTGCGGTACCGGGGATTGAACGCAGGGGCGTTCTACCTCCACGCTATGCCCCCGGCTCTATTTTTTATGCTTTATTTTGAAACCGGGTCTCACGAAGTTGCGGAGGGCCTCACTACGTAGAGAGAGAGAGAGGGACAGAGAGAGAGAGAGAGAGAGAGAGAGCTGAGGCTGGCCGCGAACCCAGATCCTCCAGTCTCCGCCTCCCAAAGTACTGGGATTACAAGCGTGCACCACCACGCCCGGCTCCGTTTCCACCTCCTTCTAATAGCACCAATCTGGAGACAAATTCTTTAACATGCAAGAGATACTTAATTGCAAACTATTAAAGTTACCCACTTATTTTTGACAAGAAGTTCAAATAATCATCTATAAAATATCATCTGTATGTCTCCAAAATACTAGAAGGCATGGCAATTTCTTTGATAATTGTTTTTATTTTTATTATATATTTTGCCATTTTTAAACCCATAAATGAATTCAACTTATTCTTGATCATAGCCCTGTGTTTCCTGCTTTAGTAATTTTAAGTTGAGGGCTCTCAGAAACTTGGTCAATGTCCTGTCAACCTGCTAAGGAAAGAACATATCATGGATTTTTATCATCTTTGTCCACAAAAGCATAAGGCAGTTTGCAATGACATTTTATTTTGCTGATTTTTACTGTCACTTCACAGAATGAGTTTATTTTAAATCAGGCTCAAACAGCCTTAATGTAATATGATGGAAATATAACATGTAAAAAAAAGTATAAATGCATGATGAGTAACCAGAAAGAAAAGTGACTATATGGAAATTTACAATCATATCTAAGAGAATTAAAGTGAACATTATCGAATATGAAAAAGTTCTGTGAAACAAACTATCACTTAGGAAGTATCCTTCCAAATATCTAGAAAGTAAAATATTATAATAAAAATGTGTAATTAACTTTTTCTATGTAGACAGAGAGGAAATTAATGTGGTATAAAGTAGTTTATATAATTATCTAGAAGGGTTTCCTATTGATATTCTTATATATGTGTTTAAGGATAATCAATTGCTGAACACACATTGAAGACAAATGCATTTTAGCTAAAAATGCTAAAACAGTTCTATTATCCACATAAGATTCCACTTCTCATCTATAACTCATTCTTCATGCTAGTAGAATTCATTCTCTCAGCAATAGTGTTTTATTTTGCTTTTAATTTAAAGAAACTCCAATACTTATAAGGATGAAATAACAGGAGTGAGATTCGACCTTCTATCTTAGAAAATTTAAAATACCAGAAAACAATAATGATAGCTTAGGACAACAGGAAGTGAATAACTGCCATAAGTGTAAGAGTAACAAACAATCAAGGTGAACCCTACAATTGCATCAATTTACTGCCTGGAGGCAATTTCCCAGCTACAGCAGAAATAGAAGAAGCAACATAAGTGTACCAATCTTGCTTTGTTGAAGGGATTGAGTTAGAGATTGTTGAACCCACAAGGCTAGCATTTCTGAAGAGGCAGAGGGCTTGGTGATCGGAAGTGTTCATCTCAGCTCATTATTTGAGAACTGAGTTATCCATGTGAATGGATATCATCCGAGAATGAGGGAAAGGTTGCCTAAAAGTAGTAGGCAGGACAATTCACAAAGTTCATACAAGCTAGAATAATTTGTGTTTTTACTAACGAGTTTGGAAAGACTTTATAATATATGGAGCATCAGGTAGAATCCACAGGAGGGTCTTGTCTTAGTAATGGCAATAAATAACCCCATGAGTAAAGGCTGCCCTGTAGCCTTCTTATCTCAAACCTAAAATTAAGCCTCGAAGAGATGCAATTGATTTCATTCACTTAAGTGCCTGGTGAGAGTAAAATCTATTACTACATAAAGGAACACAACAAAATCTAGCAAGCAACATCTAATTGATAATACCAGGCATTCAGTTAAAAATTGCCAAGCACGCAAGGAAAGTGTAACTCATAACTAGAAGAAAAAATATTAATCAATGGAAACAGACCAGGAGTGAAGAAACTGGAAGACAAATAGTTTAAATAGCTACCATAAGTATGCTCCATAATGAAGGCAGACAAAATAAAAAAAAGTATTGGAAGAGAAAAATTCTGATATGAAATTTATACGAAAATGCAGTATTTGAAATAAAACAGACTCAGTGGGATGAACAACCACTTAGACACTACAGAATAAAGTGACATCAATGTTGAATACAGAGAAAAATGTCATTTGCAGGAAAATGGATGGAACTAAAGAATATTATGCTAAGTGAGATCAGTCTCAGAATGTGAAGGGTTGTATGTTTTCTCTCTATGTGGAAGCTAGAAAGAAATTGGGAAACAAAAAGGACTTCAGATGAACGAGGAGCGATACCATTAGAATAGTGAAAAAGATTTGAGGAGTTAAGTGGGGAAAGAAACAGGGAGACATGATGAAGGAAAGAGTTCAACTAATGCTATGTACATATATGAAGTTTTCAGTTCTAATCTCAATTATATGTATGGGGAAGGGGAGACAGTAGGGTGGGATCCAGAAGGAAACACACCAAGTGCTGTGTGCACGTATGTTTCTATCACTCTGAACATCATTATGGTACATAATTATAATGTACCATACAAGTATATTGCACCAATATAAGTATGGACCTAGTTTCTTTTCTCCGTATATTAAATAGATGGAGAAATATTCTGTATTAGCCTCCCAAGTACTGGGATTATAGGCATGCACTACCACACCTGCCCAGAAGTGCCATCTTAATCAGTATTTTAAAACAAGCAATAGACTAATATTTAAATATTCTAACAAAAAATTAAAAAGATTCAGTGTTCAGGGAGTAACAAAGAGGGAAAATGGACATTTTACCAGAATCAACGCAGTCTAAAAGATGATGGAATGCAGTCTTCAAAACACTGAAAGAAAAATGGTCAATGCTGAATTTTTTACCCTGGTTAATATCTTTCAGAAAGTAAAGCAAAATAATGTATTTTTATACAAACAAAAGCTTAGAGAATTCATTGCCCACACACCTGCAGTATGATGAATTTTAAATGAAGTTTTTTAGGTAGAGGAGAATAATAATAGATAGAAATCTGGATCTGCCAAAAGACTAAGGAACTCTGGAAATGATAAACATGTGTGTCAATGTAAGACTTTAGTACACACACACACACACACACACACACACACACCACACACATAGTGTTGTGGATTGAACCTAGGCCAGCATTCCACTACTGAGCTACACCCCCAGACCTAAAATGAATTTGTAAATTCTTTCAAATATGATTGACTATATAAAGCAAAAACAGAAAAACAGTGATAGTATATTGTGGACTTTATAGTGTATTTAAGCACAGAATTTTGACAGAGGCATCACAATGAGTAGAAAAGGAGAAATTGAAGTGTAGGGAAATAAAATATGTTCTATGTGATATGTTATAATTATCTTTGACTGTAGATTGAAATAAAATAATTTGTATATCGTAAAACACACAGTAAACAGGAAGCCACAGAAGCAGCCATATGTATAGACTAGAGACCTGAAAGGTGTTAACTCTTAAGAGCAGCATTGGAACCTAGGAGACATTGGGACAGCAGAGCTTTGAAAATTGTGAAGGATTTTATTTTTCACCCAGAACACTATACCTGGTTGTTAATATTCTTAAATGAGTGAGAATAATATAATTCTTTAATTCAAGATATCAAACATTTAACTCCTTTACACCTTGTCTTACAATAGGGTGGGATTAGAGGGAGGGCTAAATGTGCAATGTGTGCATGTATGATGTTGATACCCTGACATATATCAAAATGTATAATTACAATGCACCAATAAATGAACATAAAAAAGTAAACAGAAAAAAATGAAATTACTAGAAATTTAGCAGCTTGAAGCAACACTTATTAATGATCCCATGGTTTTTATAGGTCCTATATCCAGGTCCAGTCCTCTGTTCAGGGTCTCAAAAAGCCAAATTCAAGATGTCTCCTCTAAAGGCTCTGCGGTAGCATCTGCTCTTCCAAACGCATTCAGTTTGTGAAGAGGACTAATTTCTTTGCTGCCAGTCTTACTGTTTTCATGTGATTTCTTTCTCACAGTTCTAGAGATTGGAAAGTCAGAGGTCATAGGGTCTGCATCCTGCCAGGGCCATCTTGATGTGACATCCCAGAGAGAGGGCGAGAAGGCAAAAGAGCCAAACTTGCCTTGGTTACAAACCCACTCTGGAAAAGAATGTCATGAATCCATTCCTGAGGGCTCTCATCACCTCTTAAAGGCTCCACCTCTCCGTACGGTTGCACTGGGATTCAGTTTCCAACAGATAAATTTTCAGGGACACATTCAAACCCTAGCACTGCTGTGTCACCAAAGTCCCTATTTCATTGATGGTAAACGGCCCTGTCATCTTTTTTCTCCTAGATGCCCTTGCAGTTCCTTGCCATGTGTACTTATTATAGGAAATTTATGTCTGCAAAGCTGGCTGGGAAATCTCTCTCTTTCTCACGAGATCTCTAAAATCTTTCATCCCTCACCCTCTCTCTTTCTGTCTTTGATCTATAAACAACTTCCTTTATATTTTTATTAATAATTATTATTTTAATTGTTCAAATTTATGGGGCAAAGAGTACACCTGACTAGCTCAGGTTCACCCCGATGATCTTACAGCTTTGATTACATCTGTAAAATACCCTTTGCTATATAATAAACACCATCCAAGAATGGGCATGTTTGTCCAGTGGTATTCACAGACCCACCCGTGATGAATGGGAAAGAATTAGAGTGCATATGCCTTATACACTTATACAAAGATGGAAATCTTTGGAGCATTTTAAGATTCTACCTACCACACATAGATGCTTTTGGAAGTGCTTTAACAAAGTGAAAATGTTAAGAAAGAGGAAGGCAGTTAAAAGCACATTTTCCTTCAGGAAAAGTAAACAAATTATGTCTATAATGAATAAAAATGAACAAAACATGTCTTTTCTAAAATATTTTGAAGTGCCTACATTGTGGTTATGGTAACAAGGATTGCTGGATTTTATTATAAGCCTAATGGTGTTATTGACTTTTTAATGTATTTTAAAACTTTTTTTGTAAACAATTTTATTGCTGGAAAAAATAAAAGTACAAATAATACAATAAATTAAAACTAAATCATTGGCTAAAAATTCTATACTTTGGAGCTAAAGTTTAGTTTGGAGCCTTTCAGGCATCCCATATGGGTTAGGTAAGAGGGTTAAATAAATATAACACTTTTTAAAAAGCTACAGAAGCAACCACTAACTAATAAATCTCATGACTGTATATTGAAAATATTTTTTACTAAGTTCTAACCTTCTAGCAAAATATAACACAGATTTTACAATAGCATCTAACAAAAGATATTGATATTTTTTCCTCTAGGTGTTATTCAGAGGGAAAAAATCTATATTTTATTCAAAAACAATGTTTAAATTTTTAACTTACAAGTTGCTTCCTAGAGAGCATGAGAGGGAAATTCAAAGATGAATAGCATGCAGTCCAATTGTCAGGGATGCTCACAGTTTAGCTGACCAAAATATTTAAATTTTACTGCATGTCAGACAGATAAAGTGCTCTGAGAATTCCCAGAAAGGAGACTTTAATTGCAGTAACAAATAAAAGAGGTAATCCCATGATGAAAATACTAATTTCAGACTAAAAGTAAAGACTTAGAAAATTATAAGTAATATTAAAAATATGAAATTTGCGTGTAAGCTGCTAATATTTCTCTTTAGCTATAATACATGCATATGAAGACCAACAATGAAATGAGTTGGCATCCCATCATGGAGGGCTTTTAATGCTCCCCATTAGGAGCTGGTACATTATTCTGTAAAGGGAAAAAAAAGAAAATACTCAACAGCAAGCAGAAAAGTACATCTTCAACATTATGTTACAGTCAACCTTTCCAAGAAAGATAGTAGAACGGTCTACCTAACACAGTAATAATAGCTTCAGTAATTTATAACCAGGACCATAGGACCCAGGAAAACATTTGGAGAAAGTAATAGGTATAAACATGGCTCTTGCCAATTTATTAATGTTTTGCCATTTATTTTAATTCATAACCTGAAGGCCTCATATACTATCATTAACATTCTCTTCTGTTCACTTATTGCTGTGTGAATGTCTTCATGTTTTGAAGATCTGTTCTCATTAGTTTCTTGCAGTTTAATTAACTATTCATTCGACAAAAAAAAACTGTAGCCTCCATTTTGGCAGTTTTTCTTCGCTTAGCACTTCTAGACAAATTGCCAAATCTGTTATTATTTTTTGCCAGTTTCCATAAAATACATTTCATCCGTGAAAAACCATAAGATCAAAAAAGATGACTCTCGTACTTACTAAATTTTCTTGTCTTTCTTTGTGTGTGTGTCTCTCTAAAAATATATAAAAGAGAAATTAATATCATGTCTTAAAAACAAAAACCTTTAGCCTGCTATACAGCTTGTTGTATACTCAAGAGTACTCTGATTTATTTATTTATTTATTTAGTATTTTTGATTCCTGATTATTGTCTCTGTCTACAGCTAGGTCTTTTATTGGTGTTTTGTGGGTTTGTTTACTTGTTCAGTTTGGTTTCTGGTGCTGTGGATTGAAGCCAGGGCCTTGCTCATGCTGGGCAAGTGTTCTGCCTCTGAGCAATATGCCCAGCCTCTTCATAGAGAGATTTTAATTTAGAAATGACACTTAACTCCATGCTTGCATTTCTTATTATTATTACTCATTTATTGATTCCATAATAATTATTGCTCATAATACTGTATATATTTATGATACAAATGATGTTCAATGTCACATCAATAAACAGTCATTCTTAAACTTTGTATTATACATTCCGAATATTTTCCAATTTAATCCAATATAAATTTTTATAATGCACATATATATTTTCCAATTTAATCCAATATAAATTTTTATAATGCACATATATATTTTATTTCATTATATTCCAAGAACTTACATATTGGGATAGAGAGAAATCTCTTAATATATACCCAAAGGTAGCAGGTTGACAAAATCTTGACACACTTTAAACACATTCATCATTGTTTATGTATAATTAATGTTTTTTTATTATTTACTGACTTTTTTCCAATTTCCTTTTCTTTACATTTTATCTCTATCTTCGACAAAGTGTAATCTGATGCTTCAAACTGAATCCCCTTTGAGTAAGAAAGCATAGTTAATTACAACTGAATTGCTTGTGGAGTATAAAAGTAGATAACTTTATAAGTGACAGTGTTGTGGGAATCTGATTCTCCATAAAAACCACATTAAGGGTTTTATTCAGTGCTACAGTAAAAAAGAAAAATAGACTTACTGCAGACTTTTCAAGACTTTGAAATTTAAGGCATTCAAAGTATTTCAGGAAGCAATGTTATGTATGATTATTTCTACATAGCAAATAAGTATATCAGTCATAAGAATTTGAATTCTTCAGATCAGTTTTGACAAAGGAAAGTAATGGGAACAACATGAATATATTGAGAAATTTACATCAGACTACTGACTCTTAATATATCAAATTAAGAGCAACATATGAAACTATAAATAAAAATTATAATTGTAGGTATATACAGAGAGATTTCTGCTATTATATGGTAGTTTTATATTAACCACAATCTATTTATATTCCTATTTAAGTTTATAAAAGTTGACTTATAGGAGAAAATTTTATTCAGTGACAGCATATGAGATATGATTGAAGGAAATTTTATGTTTCTGTGAAAGTAAAAAGGTTAGGTTTTTACACTAGAAGCCAGGCTTTTACCAATCATTTTGAATCTACTACTAATTAAATTAATATAATTTTGTGATTTATTTTCAATAAATACACATCCTTGAAAAATTCACCTAAGTTTAATATATGTTAAAATTTCCTTCTTTCTAGGCAGAGCCAGGATTTTCAGATATTGGCTCTATTCTTTAGTAAGTTTATTTGTATAGATTTTGGTGATATTGTATTTTGCTACTCTCTTTGATAGTTTTCCCTTTATAAACTAGGATTTATATAATTTTATATAAACTCTATATTATTTTATATAAATATCAATTATTAATATTAATTTTATATAAACTTATATAATTATTTAGTGAATGAGAAAATAATGCATGGCAAAGTTAGTTTTTTAATTTTTTATTTGTTTTTCTGTGTGTGTATGTGTGTGTGTGTGTGTCTGTGTGTGTGCTCACGTGCATGTGCGCATGCTGGGTATTGAACCCAGGGTCTCCTGTATGCTAGGCAAGAGCTCTATCACTGAGCTACATTTCCAGACCTTCTTATTTTATTTTGAGATATTCTCTTACTAATTTGCCCAGGCTGGCCTCAAAATTACAATCCTCCTGCCTCAGCCTCCCCAGCGGCTGGGATTACAGGTACAAACTACTGAGCCTGCCTACTGCAAAGTTACTTTTATTAACTAGTAGTTAAGTTTACTAGTTATAATTAACCAGTAGTTAATTAACTAGTAGTTAAAATGTAGCCCTTGCGAGGCAGAGTCAAGGTCAAAAGCAGTTGTGTTATTTGTAGATATATTGTACCAATAATAGTCTACATTTTTTCTGATAAGCTGATTTATACGGTATTAAAATGATTAGGAAGCCGGGCGTGGTGGCGCACGCTTGTAATCCCAGTACTTTGGGAGGCGGAGACCGGAGGATCCAGGTTCGTGGCCAGCCTCAGCTCTCTATCTCTCTCTCCCTGTTTCTCTCTCTCTCTCTCTCTTTCTCTGTCTCTCTCTCTACTTAGTGAGGCCCTCCACAACTTTGTGAGACCCTGTTTCAAAATAAAGTATGAAAAATAGGGCCGGGAGCGTAGCGCAGAGGTAGAACGCCCCTGGGTTCAATCCCCAGTACCGCAAAATAAATAAATAAATAAATAAATAAATAAATAAATAAATAAAGTTAAAATGATTAGGAATAAATAGTGATAATAATAATAATGTCCTCAGAAGTATTTTCTTAGGGTCATAATTACATGGTATACTGAATATAAAGTCTTTTATGAAAATAAATATCTGCTATAGATAAAAATATCTAGAAAAAAATAGTGACCATTAAAATCTTTTATTACATTTACCAAGAAAAAAATGAAAAAAAGTATTGATTAACAATTGCAAACATTTGTGTGAACAAACTATAATTTTGATAAAGATTTGGTGTAGCTTGCATCTAATTTTAATAATGGAAATTCCTTTAGTCCCTCATTTTTTTTTCTGCTGACAAATCATTTAAAATTTCCTTCACTTTAATGTGCTATACCCTATAAAATTCATAAAGAGCTGATCACCACCCAAGGAAGAGTAGTGTGTTACTAGAGGAAGTACGTCACTGTGGGTGTGGCCTTTAGGAATATATATATATATGCCCATGGACCCCCTCCTCTAGCTCTTCCTTGGGATCTCTAGCTCTCTACTTTCAGCCTCCACCATGTGAGAGAGCAGAGTTCCTCCTCTCGTGTTCTCTCATATTCCTGCTGCCATGCCCTGAGCTTCAGCCAAACATGGACTTTATTCTCTGAAACCTCCAGAACTGTGAGCAAATAAATCTTGCTCCTCTAAGTTGTGGTCATCAGGTATTTTGGGTCACAGCAGGGAGAATGCTGACTGAAACAACACAATTCTAAATCTCAGAGCATATCCTAATTTGATCATTACACAATACGTACAATGTGTCAAAACACAGCATTGTACCCCATAAATATATATAATTATTAGGAACCTATCAGAAATAAAATAAAACAAACCATGAAAATAGGAAAGGGGATTAGCAAGTCTAAGAGATGAAGAGAGTAAAAGAATACTTAACAAAATGAAGATTGATAAGCAAAGATAATTACTACCTACTTTACAAAGTAAACCTGAAGAAACTTACTCTTATGTGATAATTTTTGTTGTTTTATCATTTCATCTTCTGTGAAATATATAATGTTAATACACAGAGACACTCAAGACTACAAATTCTTGTTAAAGAGTCATAGCATTAGAGCAATAAATCCCATCTCATCATGTCTGTCTTCCATTCCAAAGCTTCCAGTTTCACATGTCCTTTGTATTAAATCCAAATTCATTTCACTATTCTCCATATTTTGATATTGATATGTTTTCAGGTTTACCAACAAATCTCCTTTGAAATAAATGCTGCACATTAAACTTTTTCCTTAATAGAGAAAATAGCTAACAGATTTTGAGTGACTATACTCCATCACTCTCACTATTTTAACACTACTTATGTATTATTTTAATTCTTTTTCACAATAGTCATAGTGGTTAATTATTATTATTCCCATTTGTCAGTGGAGGAAATCAAGGCTCAGAAGTTAAATGATTTACTTAGATGAATATAGTTTCTGCTATAGAGCAAGCATGTATCTCTACAGTATGAAAACATGGTCCCTGATAAGCCTTCCTAAGCATTTGATCCAACAACAAGAAGATGGCAAATGGCTACCTGATGAAAATAAACAACCAGGAATCACCTCTTCATTTGTTCATGCAGTTCCCTTTCTTTGCACAATGAGTCCTCAATATACTTCTAAAAATCCTGATATAACACAATGGAATTGTACTCAAGCATAAAGAACAACAAAATTGTGATATTTGCAAGAAAATGGATGGAACAAGAGAATATTATGATAAGTGAGATCCGCCAGTCTCAGAAAATTAAGGGTCATATGTTTTCTCTCAGATAGGAAGCAAAAGGGACTTCAGTCAAAGGAGGAGAGAAAACAACAAAATAGTGGAAGGTAGTGGGGGCAGGAATTAGGGGGATAAATGAGGATTGAGGAAAGGAACAGTTCAAATAAGGTTATGTCCATACAAGGTTTCACCACCAATCTCACTAACATGTATGGTAGGAAGGAAGGGGAAGTGATGTGTGCATGTATGTTTGTATCATTTTGTCACTTTGAAACTCATTATGATGTATACTAATGTTGCACTGTGTCTAGGTCAACATTCTTACTGCTATAATCCGAAATAACTTACCATACAACTTAAAGAAAAGATTTATTTGTTCACAGTTTTTTGGAGATTCTGGGTTCAGTCCATGTGAGGCAGGGTCTGAAGCTCGGGGCATGGCTGCAGGAAGCAGAGAGAGAGAGAGAGAACACACAAAGCTCCCCCGTCACATTGTGGATTCTGGACACAGAGAGTGAGCAGGAGGAGATGGGTGAATATATAATCCCCAAGGCTACACCCCCAGGGACCCCTCCTTAGCAACCAAGCCCTGCTTCAACAATGCTACCTTATTTCACCATTACACACCAATAAAGTATAAGAAACCATTACACACCAAGAAAAGCATAAAAACATTCCCCATAACTTTCAATGCCAAATTTAAATACCATCTCCTACATGAAGCATTAAAGAATCCTATAACTGATTGATGTCTCATCTTTCTTTTCTCAAAATCTCGCTCCAATATTTTGTTGAGCTTCTCTTACTGGGAACGTTATCTTCCAATCTCAAACATAGATATCTGTTTATTATGACCATTGCCCTTTCCATATTGATATTGGCATCAAGTTCTATGATTTAAATTTACATCTCCTGTATTGGTTTAGATTTAGAATATCTGTCTAGCCCTTATGGAAACAAGGTAGCAATGCTGGAAGCAGAGCCTGGTTGCTAAGAAGAGGTCCCTGTGGGTGTGGCCTTATTGGGGGTGTGGCTTATATATAAGATCTCTCCTCATTTTGCTCTCTCTTGCTTTTGGTCTCTGCTATGTGAAAGCAGAGCCCTTGTTCTCTCCCTCTCTCTGCTTCCCGCCAACATGCTCTGAGCTCTACAGACCCAGCCTCACATTGACTAAAACCTGAAATCTCCAAGAACTGTGAGCAAATAACTCTTCCTTCCTCTAAGATGTGTGGTCAGTTGTTTTGAATTTTGGCAGTGACAATGTTGAACAAAACATCTAAATACTAGACTGCTGCATTAAAAACAAAACAAAACAAAACAAAAAAAAATACAACCTGTTAAGGGCGGTCAAAACAATGCCACAGATTAAATGATGAAATCGGGAGAAATGTATTTCCTTCCAGGGCCTCACAGGAAAAAAATGTATTTCCTCTGTGTGGTTTACATCCTCATCTCCTCTTCTTTTAGGACCCCAATTTTATTACACCAGGGCATAACTCAGTAATCTCATTTAACATTAATTACCTCTGCAAAAAATCTATCTCCAAACATAGTCACATTCTGAGGTAGTGGGGGTTAGGGTTTCCATATATAAATTTTGGCATTACATAATTTCAGCCAATAAACAAAAATACCTTGCTGAATGTCAACCAGTCTGGCAAAGATTCAAACATCTCTCTTTTCTACTATAAAAATAAACACTCAATCACAAATAGGCAAAAGAAGATATCAAGAGTAAAACATATTGAATATGAGTTTTCTGTTCAGAATCCAGAAATTGAGAAATTGAACCATTTTGTGCATAGCCATTGTATTGCTGCCACATGAGGGAAATGATTGGTGGATCCTAAACTTTATGGTTGGAATATGTACACATAATCACTTACATACCCAGGCTAACATTTCCAATCCTTCTCCACTGAGTCTAAGGAGATTATTTTCCCCCTATTCAAGGGCCTCCAAGATCTATTCCCAATGCAACATTTTCAGCTTCAGAACTTATCCCACTTCACCTTATGTATGATTCTCAAGTTACATTGAGAACCACTTCACTCAAAAACTTTCTCCTTCAAATGAATTATTCTCCAATGTAATAACAACTCTCTCTCTCTCTCTCTCTCTCTCTCTCTCTCTGCTTTTCCTTATGGGTACAATATATTCATCTTTCAAGTTGCAGCTCAGTAATTTTTGTCATGATATTTCCATTTGGGGATCTTTTGCTGTCCAGTTTTTTGTATTGCATTGTTTGTGATACAATTTGTATATACATTCTCCACTTGGAAGATCATAACATTTCAAAAGGTAGGAACAATAGAACCTAACACCACAAAAGTAAGGGCTATTTTTATAAGTTTTGTTTACTGCTATTGTACTTGAATATTTTGGGTACTAGCCAATGTTAAATTTCTCAATGAGCCTATTTTATGGTGTTTCAAGACTCATAGCACATAGCACAATCCTTTGAGATTGTGAATTAACTCTCTCAACTGAAAATAAAACTGTAAAATTTGCATATGTGAAGTGTTGTCCATAAGAAATCATAGCATTTGTAGTATTTAGATAGATGTGATAGTATTGTAGGCATTGTTTTAAGTGTTGTATAGATTTTAAAATACTTATTCCTCAAAATGGCATTCTGGGTAAAAGGTATATTACTGTTATAATCACTATTTGCTTCTGAGAAAACCTAGATACAAAGAGGCTAGTTATTTTCTCCAAATCACATAACTATTAAGTAATAGACTCTGAAAAGAAATGTAAGTAATCTGACTTTAGAGTCTTGTCTGTGTTTTAACCATTATGAAATCCTTCCCCACTTTTCCAAATAAAAGCTTGCAAAAGACAGTAGGGAAATGCAAATGAAAATGTTTGAATGTCAGCTCTTTACTAAATATATATGGCTCAATGTGTCTTTGATGATTGATTTAGGAGTGAATTAAAGTGGAATTTAAAAATAATGTTTTGCCTTGTAATGAGGATGCATCAGCATGTGTTTCTTTTGGCAAGACGAGAAACTTCATGGAAACACATGGAGCTATGGGTAAGATTTAAATTCCACGTAATTTAATTTTACTAGGGACCAAAAGTCAACTCTGCTTTCACCTGCTACTTACTTTTGTACAACATTTGCTTTGTAATGCTTTCCCAGCAGTAAAAATGGCTACTCAGTTATATCCTAAGAAACATAAGTGCCTGGCTGAGTTTCAAATGTGTTCCCCAAGGTGTGTTCTCCTTATTTTTCCCCACAATGGACAATTTGGCATAATTACAGGAATTGTTTTTATGCGAGTCATCTCCAATAAATGCATAAGTGCATTTTATTCATTCACTTTCCTCTCTATATTTCTAAAAAATATGTTATTGCCTTCTAAGCATAACATACTACAATATTTTTAAATGATTGCTTTGAGAACTCCTGAGTTGTAATTTATTTATGTACTTTATAAGCAATTACTCAATAATATTCGCATAATAATAATTTAGGATTGTCCTCTAGGTCAAGTACTTTTCCAATCATTTTACTATGAGCACTAAAAAGAAAATATTCTCTTGAGTGAGTTCAGGCAAGAGACTTAGCAATAGCAGCATGTTAGGGAATTAAAAAAAAGTTCTCATTTGTAGTATTTTTTCCATGATAACTGATTCCAAGGTTTTAACATGAAGCCAGTCAAGTTTCAGATGAGAAGGTACAAGCACAATTGCACATTACGACCCATTATACAGTAGTAAAACCAGCTAGCAAAGCACATGTAAAAAATGTCATGTCATAGTTAGAAGTCAACTTAAGGGCTAATGAGAACAAATAAAACCAAAAAATTGAATAGTAAGGGGACAAAGGAAATTGAAAAAGAGATGCTATCAATGAAGTGATAAACCAAGAGAGTATAGTAAAGCAAAAACTAGGGGGGAAAAAGTGTATCTCAAAAGTGGTTTAGATACAGAATGCCTAGCCATATACCAAGGAGATCATGAAGAATAGAAGAGAGTAAGGACCAGGCAAATAAATATGAGTCCATTCTTCAGTTATTGGGAGCAGGGACTAGCCTTAGTTCATGATTACATTTGTAGTATCTGACATTATGCTTTACACAGAGGAGGAACTAAGATAGATATTTTCAATGATAAATAAGTTCAGGAATAAATAGCTGCTCTATTTTTCCACTTGGTATAAGTTCATTTGTAAATCCAATGTGATTAATTTCTCTTTAGATGTAATGATGATAACGTTAAAATAATTATAGCTTTGGAATGCATTATATACCCTTGGACTCTATTGCACCATGGAATTCATCATCATTGAACACAAGCTTCCTTCTTAGAGCTTGGAGAATTACCTTTCTGATTTTAAAGTCCACCTCATTATCTCCAACTAGGGAAGATGATACATCTTTTCCTAACCAAAGCTAGTGAAAAGTCTCAGGCTGAGGAAGACAGGCATTGGATTCTCAGATCTCCCACTTACCTACTACGGGACCTTAGAAAGTACCTTAACAGTACTGTGTCTCAGCTTCCTTATTTGTGGAACAAAGTAAAGAATAATACTGCACAGGCTAACTGAAAAGATTTAAATGATGTAATGCACATAAATAACAACATTGAGAATATTTTAAGCACTTAAAATGTAGTACTCTTTTGGCACATAGAAAGAGATCAGAAATATATTGAATAAAGATATGTATGAATTGAATTATTGACAATTTTAACTTTCCTTAGATTATATGACCTAAACTCCTTTTCAAATTTCAATATATTTCCTGGGAAAAATTATTATACATTCAGTAGACTTTGGTGCCCTGGGTATAAATACTCACTCAAGCATCATTGGCTAATATGTTAACATGAAGGAGAATTAGAGATCATGTGTCTTTATACATAAATTTTATAACCAAGACTCAGAATTTTTTATAAGTTGGGTTCAGAATTCTTAAGTTTTTTTAAGAAAATGATGACATTTTTAGAGAGAAAAATGTGTACTTCTATAATTCACTGTAGAGAATGTTATTAATAATCATAAAACATAATAGGTTTTAATATAAATCAGTAACACTTTTCACAGAAAGAGGGAAAACACACAAGATAAGTTCATTTGTTCATTATTTTATTTATTTGGGGGAAAACAAAACAACAACAACAATAAACACCTATCCATTTGAGTAAAGGAGAATAATTGCCACATACTCCAATACCAATGATATAAGTGAATATGAGTGTTTGTGTGTTCCTATTTATTGTGTTATATAGAACCAATTGAAATAGCAATCTTAAATATCATTCAGTATTTGTGAGTAATTTAAAATGTTATGTAAAATGCACACATACACATACACACGCACACACCATTGTTTAGTCATGTTAGACACTGTGACAGGTTTTGTAATCAATATTCCTAACAATAAGTTTGTGAGGCTGGGTCTGCTGACATATCCCTTTATAAATAAGCACACTAAGGTTAGGAGGAATGATTTGGACAAATTGTAGAGGCAAACAGAACCACAGCAAAGACATGAACTTCACTTTTACTGGATACTAGTAGCTGCGGCTCACCATCATGCTATGATATTGTCCAGTGGAAAACCTACAGCTGTCATTCATTCATTCATTCCACAAACATCTGTTGAAGACCTAGCATATGTGAGTTAGCACAGCAGATGCTGGAAATATAAATCTCAGTAGATCACAGGGCCTTCTTGCTTCATCAATGTCATAGTCTGACAAGGAAAATAAGCATGTTAACAAAAATACAATATAGTGTGAAACTTGATATGCCATTAGAAGAGAAGCACTTCAAGGAGTGCTTGGGTAAGTGCCTAAAACTTTCGGAAAAATGCTTCATCGAGGAAAGAGCAGATACTATTCCTGAACACGAGCAGGCATGCACCAGATACCATTCCAGGAGGAAGTAGAATGATTTTGCAGTCTTTTTTTAGGAATCTGCTGTGTTAGCTTGCTAAAAGCTCGGGAAAGTGTTTAGATACTGACAAAGGAACAGGACATTTAGACTCTGGTGATGAATTCCAGAGGCTAGTGAGGTCAGACACAAAAAGTGGAAAAAAATGCAAGCCTAGGATATCAGCTTAATAAGTTACTGTGAAGCTCTAGTAACTTCGCTTTGAATTTAAAATCACTTTTCATCCCCACACCAAGGTCAGAGAACTAAAGAATCATCAGGACGATGTTTTACCACATTCATCTCCTTCAAACTCAGAGGCTGACCTGCTTTATATCTCACTTATAATGCCCAGCGATGTCTGAATTGCCTATTACACCATGAGAAGAAGATGTTCTCACTTAGAAATAAAACAGAGCCATGCTTTGAGGGCTATTTTCAGGATTTGTTATCTTAGGGAACATGACAACTTAACAAAATTTGGTCACCAGATAAAAAAGGAAAAAAAAAAACTCACCCAAACCCTGTAGAATATAAGCATGACAATAAGTGAACTAATTCTCTATAATTTGTTTACTATTGATTAGCTCAGTTACAACAGCACCTGCAGCACAATATTCAGGTACTTGAAATAGCCAAGAATTAAGAACTCTAATTAGAAGGACCGTTGAGTCAGCAGTGAACACACAGGGCCAAGGTAAGCTAATAACAAGAAGGTTTTATTAAGGCATAAGTCACACATTGACCTGCTTCCAACTACACCCAAAGCTAAGTGATGCGGCAGCTAAAATCCTGACAAAGCAAGTCAAGGACCATCCGATGGTCCCAAACAGAGCTGATTCTAAAAGGAAGCACTTTTCAAAAGAGCAGTGCCCAGTGTTCTTTTTAGAAAACTTCCTTAGGTCATTATCTCATATGAAGCAACTCTCAGTCCACTTAACTGATGACTTTCAATACAAACAATGATAGATAAATGGGAAAATCCTGGGCAATAAAGTCTGGGGGATATTCTGTTTCTTGCAGAACTATATGAAAGGAGAACCAAAAAAAATGGGAAAAAAAGATAGCCTTTTCAGCAAATGGTGTTGGCAAAATGGGTTAACCACATGCAGAAAAATGGAAATAAACCCCATTTTCTCACCCTGCACAAGAGTCAATTCAAGATTCATCAAAGACCTGGAACTTAGACCAGAGACCTTGCAGCTACTTGAAGAGGGCATAGGTCCAACTCTTCAACACATAGGCACAGGCAAAAACTTCCTCAATAAGACCCCAAAGGCACAAGAAATTAAAATGAGGATCAATAGGTGGGATTGCATTAAACTGAAGAGCTTCCTCACAGCAAAGGAAACTATCAAGAACTTCAACAGAGAGCCCACAGAAAGGGAGAAAAATTTTGCCAGCTACTCCTCTGATAGAGGACTAATATCTAGAATATACAAAGAACTCTAGAAACTCACTGCTAAAAAAAAAAACCAAATAACCCAATTAAAAAATGGGCAAGTGAACTAAATAGACACTTCACAAAAGAAGAAATACAAATGGCCAATAAATGTATGCAAAAATGTTCAACATCATTAGCAATCAGAGAGATGCAAATCAAAACTACCCTGAGATTTCACCTCACCCCAATTAGAATGGCAATCATTAAAAACACAAACAATAACAATGCCGGTGAGGATGTGGAGAAGTAGGAACTAATACACTGTTGGTGGGATTGCAGATTAGTGCAACCACTTTGGAAAACAGTGAGGAGGATCCTCGGAAGAATGGGAATGAACCTATCATATGACCCAGCAATACCACTTCTAGGCATCAACCCAAAAGAACTGAAACCAAACTACCAGACTAGTGCATGCGTATCTATGTTTATAGCTGCACAATTCACAATTGCCAAACTATGGAACCAGCCAAGATGCCCATCAACAGATGAATGGATTACAAAACTATGGAATATGTACACAATGGAATTTTGCTCAGCCATAAGGAAGAACAAAATTACATCATTTGCAGGGAAATGGGCAGAATTAGAGAACATTATGCTAAGTGAGATTAATCAGACACAAAAAATGAAAAGTCAGATGCTTATCCTAATATGTTGAAACTAGAGAGAATAGAGCATAGGAGGGACTCCAGAAAGAGTTGGAGAAAACCTTAGATGAGTAAAGATGGCGACCTAACTGAGGGAGATGGGAGGGGAGAAGAGGGAAACACCCTAATGCACAGGATGTACATACACAAACTTATCAAAGTCAACTATTATGTTGAGCACAAGTAGGAGGGAAGGGGGAGGGAATGGGGTGGGAATCAGGGGAGGGCTAATTGACTGATGTGTGCATGTATATTTCTACTACCCTGAAAACCATCAAGATGTATTAATAAAATGCACCAATAAAATAAAATAAAAAGAAATTTGAAGGGGTAGAAAGTAGGTGGCTGTAAGAAAATGCAAGGATTAGGAATAACAGAGCAGGAGAATGGAAAAAAGATGCATTAGAAATGTGAAAATTCTCTGCAGTACAAATGATGAGCTGTTAGTCTGTGGTGCCCTTAAGGAAATGTATTTGTTGTTTATAATACTACAGTTGTTGGCTCTTTCAGTGTTTAAAGTGAGCTTACTGTAAATGGGGAAAAATCATTTAAGAAACTTTTTTTTCACCAAAATAGGTTTATTTATTTATTACCTTTGTTGTTTTCTGTTTTAAAATAATATTGATAGAAGAAAGCTTACTTATACAGGAAAGCTTTATGTGATATCGGTTTATTTTAAGTGAAGTCTGGATCATTCTGCCAGTTTCTCAATATGGTCTTAATTCACATTTGTATAAAAAAACTAATTTTTAAAGGCCAACCAGATTTGCTGATATTTAAGTGCTATGCTTCATTGGTTTTAAGGTGTGCAAAAATCTTATATTAACAAGTCATAAACTGTATATAAATATATGTATGTTATATATTTTTATCAGGGGTCTAACTGTAGGCCTAACCACATAGGTTTAATTTTTAGTTACTCAAAAATCATTTTTTATTATTTAACATCAAACTTGATATAGTTTTAGGGCATTAGATAACATCTAATATAGGTTATTTATTTTATATCTTAAAAATAAGAGCTTCAGTGTTAGATTAGTTCAAGGAGACAAAATTAATTAATGGCAAAATATGCTCCACAAAATGTATTTGGACTGGTCCAGTATTCTCATCAGTATCATTTTCTCTGTTGCTGATATTAATATTAAACTGAATACAAGCTATATAAAATAAGGAAGGCATGTTTTGTGCTGATTTATAAGTGAGGGTCTTTTTCCTCTTTCTTCAAATATAATCCACTCTGAATTTTTCTAGCTTGTGCTATCCCCAAATTAGATTTGAGAGATTTTGTGAATCACATTTAAGTGCCTAATCTATATTTATTCACTGGGGTTTTCAGTACTATTTTTAACCTCTGAAGAATTCCTGATCAAAAGCACCAAGTGCCCTTAGACATATTTTGTACAGATACAACAACCACTTTATGATTACATTATCTTTTCTAGAACATAGTTTATAAGGATATATGCAATTTTTTAAGGATATCATAGAAGGACAATGTCTTAAAAACACAAAATAACAAACATTTGGCCCTTTTTATAGAAAAAAATACCTGCAAAAAATCATAAAGCCATTAAAAATCTTAGAGTGTGCTGATTACAGGCAATTTCTATGATCAGAAATTGACAACTGGACAATTTTTAGGTGTGCGAATCTTTCTTTTCTCTTTGTTTTTCTCTTTTTTTTTTTGTTTTTGGTGGTACTAGAAATTTAACCCAGAAGAGTTCTACCTCTGAGTTACACCTCCAGTTCTTTTTGCTTTCTTATTATTTTATTTTAATTATGAAACAGGTTCTTGCTAAGCTACCACATGCTGGTGTCAAACCAGACACATTATAAATCCATAAATGCATAGCCCTTTTTATTTAATCATTAATATTCTTATTTTAAATTATGAAATAGGATCTTGCTAAGTTACCATATGTTGGCCTCTAATCTGCAGTCCTCCTGTCTCAGCCTCCCAATTACTGGGATTAGGGGAGAAAATTTTGTTTTCATGTTTATCTTTGTTGGGTGTGACTTGAAACACACTACAAGGGAACAGGGACCCCAGTTAGGTAATTTATTCTCAGAAGACACTAGTCCAATGAAGCTGCATTTTGCTAAACCGAAATGGCAGTCCAAAATGAAAACAGAGAAGAAAAAGAATGACTTAATGTTATTGCATGTTTAACTTTATATTAGTAAGCTGAGTCCCATTTTCTTAGTTTAATATTTTTCATACCTACACTATTCCTCACCACTGTCATCACTACAAGTGTCCAATTTATTTTCTATGTGCCTCCAAGTACCAGTGTTTTCAGATATACTCAACTTGGATAGGAAAACACAAGGAGTTGGATTCTATAACCACATCCTGGAATTTCCCTGAGGGTTTTAAAAAATATACAAGTGCAGCCCAAAGCTATAATTTGGCAGAGGAAAATCTATGTGTTCTCAGGATACCATTGCAACTCCCTGTGTTGGTTAATTTTATGTGTCAATTGGATTAGGTCATGGGACACCCAAAGAGTGAGAGAGAGCAAAATATAATTTCTTGATGTCTTTCTAGGGATGTTTGTGGCACAGGTTAGCCTTTGAATTGGTAAACTGAGTAAAGAAGATCTGCCCTCAGCAATGCTGGTAGCCAACATCCAATTCACTGTGGGCCTAAATAGAACAAAAATGGGAAGGATGGTTAAATTCACTCTGCCTGACTGAAGTAGTTGGAAGATTGATCTTTTTTCCTTGGAAGTTCTGGTTCTCAGCCTTCAGGCTGGGATCAGTTTTCTGGTTCTCAGGCCTAGGAACTATACTACTAGCTCTTCTGGGCCTCAGCTTAAAGATTAAAGATAGTAGATCATAGGACTTCTCATCCTCCATAAATATATGAGTCAATACTTTATACTCTTATAATCTCTCTCTCTCTCTCTACACACACACAGTATATATATATATATATATATATATATATATATATATATACACACACACACACTATTCCTCACCATTGTTGTCATCACTACAAGTGTCCATGTATATATATATATATATATATATATATATGTATGTATGCCTACACACATACATAAGCATGTACATATAGTTTATGTATGGGTGGGAGAAGTTTATAAAGAAATACAGGAAGCTAAGCTGGGCACAGTGGCACAAGCCTGTAATCTCAGTACTTGGGAGGCTCAGGCATGAGGATCACAGGTTCAAGACCAGTGAGATGTAACTTAGTGAGAAACTGTTTTAACACCACAAATAAAAAAGGGGTGGTGATATAGCTCAGTGGTAGAATGCCCCTGGGTTCAATCCCCAGTACCACTAAAAAGAAAAATATATAGGAAGAAAAATATATATCAGTTCTTGGAAGGTAAAGCATACAATAGGGAAGTAGCCTCCTACTAAAAAGGGAACATCTTACACTTTTTGAAATCTTTAAAGTATGTACTACACATGTTCTATTTTTTCCACTAATTGTTGTTACCCCTTGTTTTTTTCCACAAATTATCTGATGTTATTTGCATATTTTAAGCCAGAGCAGTCAATTAAATTATGAATATGTGAAAAAATAGGGATAATTACATTTCCCTAGAAAGAACTCTGACCCCAAATTCACTATATTTTAATTAATCAAATAACAAAGGTCTATTTTCAGCCTATCTTGGACCAGAACAGTAAATTATCCTGCCTCCAAAAATTCTAGAAATTGTCATCACTCATTTGACCCTTCTAGACCGACCCTTCAATTCTACCACACACTGGTAATATACTGTGTTGCTTTCTAACAACATTGAACTACCAAAAGAACAAACTTTTGAAAAAGAATCAAAACTTTAGTTAAGTATCAAATACGTGGCTGTGGTTCAATATTTTAAAACAAAACCATTCATATTTTACATAATAGCAAAAACAAATCTGAAAATATTAATGACAAGTTTGTGTAGATCCACATCAAATAAACAAACTATTGGAACAAAGAAAGAAATAAGCAATTAGTTAAAGAAAGAAGAGGAGGAGAAGGAAGAGGAAGAAGAGAACTAATAAGTTCCAGTGTAAGATGAATCCATCTCCAGTAAAGTCTACATAAATAATGAGTTTAGGATTCTCTGATCTGGTGTCAAATGCTCCCAGTTACCTTGGCTTTGCTCTTTATAACTTATCTTGGAAATAGGACTATGCCAGCTGTGTAACAATATGGAAGCAAAGAACATTTTGAAACGTTCTACATCCTGCAGTACCCTGTATTTGCACCAGAAATCTCATGAGCCAGTGATTCCTTTCATGATCATCTATGTTTCTAGGAGTGAGAGGTAAGAGATAAAAAGACAAAAGTTACACTGCTTTGTTTTTGGATCTCTTCTCTATGTCTCTTAAATTTCTCTTTCTCCATATTAAGTATTTTCTGTTCTTTATTCCATACGCCCAAGGCTGATCTCCCTGTGGACCTCCAGCTTCCTCTGACAGGCAGAGTCATACAGAAATGGCTACTGACTCATTCTAGCTGCTTGCTTCAAATTTCTAGTGCAGAGAAGATGGAAGGCATCTCTCATAGTCCAATTAGGAAGGGCTGCAAGAGGATGAAGAGCATCACTCAGCAAAACCACAGCAGCCGAGAGCACATGGTCCCCAGGAACACAGGACACAGGAAGACACACTGAAAAACAGTTGGGTTGTTTACATTTTTACAAATTAAACATTAATAAGCTTTTATCAAAATGTGACCCCTTCAGGTCAGTAAGAGGCAGCTTCCAGTGGTCAGAAATAAACAGTTTGATTGTATTTCTATTCAAAATGAGGACATCAAAATCATATCTCCATATTGTATAGACCTGATGGAGTCTAGGGAAAAAGAAGCACCTTGTGAGGCTTAGATGGACATGACAAGATTTAACAATTTAAAAAGAGAAGTTTCTAGATTTTCCAGCAATCCAACAATGCATAAAAGCATTAATAAATTGGATGGTGATTCTTTTGTTCTAATGTGATCTAATCTTATTTTTTGGGGGGGATGTGGGGGCACTCATTTGTTTATTGAAATGCCTTTTAATATAATTTTAAGAATAAATATTATATATTGCACTAACATTTTTTGTTAAAGTAGCTATTTTCCTTGTTAATAAAGAATTATGCATCCTAAGTTGTTTCTCTCTATATTTCCTTCAATCATAATTTCATGAAATTTTATGTTGTTTCTTCTTGTTTAACACCTAGTTAGATTTCTTGGGAAATTTTTATATTTCTTTGTAATTATGCTTAAATGATTTGTTACAAATTGTAATTCATACATTGATTTGGCAATAATTATGTGATTATCTTCAGATAACCTCAATCTAATTATTTTCTTACTTATGAATTAACCAGCACTACTAGACTCAATTAGCATTTGGATATAATTCATTGGCTTCTTTGAAAACATAATAAATGAGTCTCAATTTCTATATATAATTTTTATTCACTTGTCATTTTCTATCTATAAATAAAATTCAAATTTCTCTAGAAGTCTAAACATTGTTAAGCGATGAGGAAAGCTATTGTATTATATCTTGTTTCCACAATTTCCACCATATCCCTCAGTTTAATTTTCATGTTTGCTAACAGGCATATGTACTTATAATAACTTCCCAATGTTTTTCCTTCCTCTGAATGGAATCCAGCCCTTTAATTTCAGCTACAGTTGTGAAGAGAAAAACAAAGGTAAAGTCACTAGCTTTTCTTAAACCAATTGACAAGCTATTTCATATTCTGGGCATTGGGGAGCATGGCAAAGTTGGGCAATGAAGAGAGAGAAGAATATTTAAGACAAAGGGAGGATAGAGATGGGAAGTATGGACAAAATATTGGGGCCTAGAAAATTGTGAGATTATCTATAGCAGAGGAAAACTGGATTTTTCTTTCTAAAATGATAGTAACTAAAATATATTAAGTATGAAAACATTGTAAGTATTGAAAGAAAAGGAAAAGGAAAGACTGAAACTTGATTTCACTTTACCTTATATGTGTGTGCATTCTCAGATATACACATCAGGTACATGATATATATTCAAACACCTCTTAAATACTATTAAAATAAATTTTAAAATCTTAGGCATAATTCCAATGCAAAAAAATTAAAAAGCACCATTTCTGGAAAAATTGAATTCAATATGCACATATGTAGGTACTTATTTCAACCTCAAGTAGTCTTAGAATTGTTTTGTTGAAGTCTTTTGTGACAAGTTAATTCCATGAAGGTATTTTCCTTGGTCAATTAAGAAGCAAGAAATGTTGGTAGGGGAGTGTTTTGGTTGGAATAGTTCAGACCTATAAATGATGACTGAGACATTTGTGCACAAGAAGTTATCATGACAAGAAGTAGAGGAATGCCTTTTTAAATGTTCTATATTAACCACAAAGTTCTATGCTCTTTGAAAAATGATGGCCTAGAAAGGCCAGAATCTTTCGTTACAGTCAGAGATCAGAGAAGCAGAATCACTTAAAATGCTCTATAAAATTTGTCAAAAGGATTAGAATCTACTCGAATGTGGGACTTAGTGTAAGGCAGTTTTCTTCTTGTCCGTTGCTATATCTTGGAGTCTTCAAGGTAGGCAGTTGGGAAGGGAAGAAGAATGTAAAATAGGGGAGATCAAAGACAAGATAGGACCTGAAGTCATGGGCTGATGATATAAACAAGAATAGATTGAAATCCATGCACATTGATTTTCTGTGTTGTAAAGAATCACCAAAGGTTTAGTGGCTCAAAAAACACAACTGTATTATCATACCGTTCAGGATTGAAAAGTCTGAAGTACGTTTTGACGGGATCACATCAGGTTGTCGTTAGAGATCATTTCCTCTTGGAGGTTCTAGAGGACGGTGCCTCCCCTTGTCTTTTCTAGCTTCTACAGGCTGCCTACACTACTTGGCTCATAAATCCTTCCTCCATCATCAAAATCAGCAGCATAGAATCCTCAGTACTCTCTCTGACTCTAATCTTAGCTCCCTTATCACATCACCTTAGCTGATTCTCACCTCCTAGGACTCGCTCTTCTACGTTTTCATGTGATTACATTGAGTCCATCTTAAGAAGCCATCATAGTTTTTCATCTTTAACCTAACACATCTGCAAATGTGTGTGTGTGTATATACATATGTATGTTAGTATATATATATCATGTTAATATATTATATATATTAATATTATTAATACATATATATTAACATATATACATGTTTTGGGGTTAGGATATGCACATCTTTTTGGGATTATTATTATTTTTCTACCCATACACAGCATGCCAGTTCTTAATCCCTCCAACCTAGACAATGTTCTTCATGAGAAATAAGTGCCCATTTCAGGGAGTGAATTCTACATTTGGCTTAGCAGTTGAAAAATCTAAAGGTAGATCTGAGGGAAGGTGGTAAAGTTAAATACTTAGCTACTGCCCTATATAAACAAGGTTAGAAAGCAGGTAAGTAATATGTATAAGCCACAAAAACTCTGAGGACTCTGCTCCAACCTCTAAAACATAAAGACAGTCTTACTAGTGCTCCACAAATAACATGCAGATTCTGACAAGGGAATTCTAGAAAGATAATTTATAATAGTGAGGTTGACACATTATAAGTCCATACAATTGCGAACAGGTAGGCTGTGGTACACTAAGTTGGACATTATTAAAACAGTATTCTTGAGGTCTTACTTCCTAAGAGATGCACTATTTTCATAACATAATTTCAATCCTAACCTTTAGTCAACTATAATTAGCAAATCTTTTTATTTTGCTATTGCTGGGAAAATGGCTATAAATTATTTTGGATGCTCAGTACAATATCTACATCCTCCTTGTCTCACAACTTTTAATTCATAATATCATATGAGCAGTTTGTGTTTCTTTGATCACACATTAATAGAAATTCAAAAATTTTGAAAACTGTGTCCTACAATATTTAATGCAAAATTGATATCTGTATATTTCCTAATTTTTGTGGACAACTTGCTATATGTTTTTAAACATATTCAAGTTATTATGTAATATCTCACTGTTTCAAAGTAAAACTTGTTTTCTAACTTATTGTTTTATAGAATGATAATGGAAGTTGTAAGTGCCTTTTTCAAGAATCAAGATGAGTTCTTTTTCAGGATATGTCTCTGAAAGAACCTGACATGATATTCATTTTGAGGTTTGAATTTGTGCAAGTGGATCTTTTGGGTTAGAGGAGAAAGTATGCTCAGCTATGGTACAGCAAAACTCAGTGTTGGTAATTAGATAAACCCTTTACTCTTGATGAATGGGTAGGGTATTTGAGTGAGAAAAGCTGACAAGTTATAAATGAACACTGGCAATAAACAATGAACCTTAGGATTCTTTTTGTCAACACAAGTCTAGTCTTGTCTCTTTCCATTATTCCCACAGATGCAATGCCCAGGCCAAAGTGGACTCGTGACTAAAGGATTTAGTTCTAAATTGACTTCTTCCCCTTTGTTATCACACAATCTTTTCATCAGTCCCAACTCAAAAGATTCCTTTCTTGAAACCTTTCCTAAGTCACCTTCTCCAAGTTATAATCATTCCATATTCATCCTAGGACTTTAACCAACAAAGTATTACAGTGCTTTCTTGCCATATTGAGATAGCATATAATACTCATGTCAATATGCACTTACAAAGATATACTATTTCATAATATTTAAGGATATGCACTCTGGAACCAAGCAATGCTGGTGTAATACTAGCTTTGTCATCTAGAAAGTAAGTTACTTTGGACAATTTACCGAATCTGTTTTAATCTTAATTCTGTCATGTAGAGAAGACAAAGAAGATAAGTATCTCACAAAGTTGTCAGAATATAACAAAATGCTTACACAATGCCTCGCATAATTCTCGCATCATTAGATAATACAAATTATCATTGGTATTAGCAATAATACCAACATTATTAATTTGTATCTATCATATAATGTTTTGCAAAATATTTTTATGCTATCCTTTAAATTTTCTTGGGAATATTAAAAATGTGGTACATTTAGGCTAGTATTAGGGATACAGGTTTGTATTATTGTCGAATTGATTACCAAGAAGCAATACATTACTAACGTATTTAACTGGTTGGTATATGAAAATGGAAGTGGTGCCTCATCTAAAACAAATTCCTGATCTTTCAATAGTCATTTATTGGCTTATAATGTAGACTATCTGGGGTCAGTGCAATGTCACTTTCCCCTGCAGATAGCCTCAATGGTACAGAGACCATCTTTGTGTTCTATCTTCCAATATTTAGTGTTGGATTTTATTTTTCCATTTGAATTCCTTGAGATAAGATAATAATTGCTGACTAAAAACCTGACATTTTTGGAATTTTTATTCTGTCTTAAACCATATGTAAAACCTTAAACAGTGTTATAAGCAAGAAGTTATCAGCATTTATTTTCTCTACATACAGCCATACAATTTATTTACTTATTCTGTTTACCTTTTTTCACCAGGATCAATCACAGTCACCCTTAAATATGTGGTTATATGCATAGTAGTAAAAGATACTCAAGTCACATTGCCAATATTAGCAAACTATGTATTTCCACAATAGTACTAATTTGTTGATTCCTTACATTTATTTCTTCATCCCATGTTTTAGTCAGCTTTTCAGTTGCTGTGACCAAAATACCTGACAAACACAATTTAGAGGAAGAAAGGTTTATTGGCTCATGGCTTTAGACATTTTAAAGATTTCCATCCATCGTTGGCCAGCTCCAAGACAGAAACCACTATGGCAGGGCATGAAGGAGGATGCCACTCAACTCATGGCATTGGGAATTAGACAGAGAGAAAGCAGCCAGCGACAGATATAGTCCCATAGGCCACGTCCCCAGAAATCCATCTCCTCCAGCCAAGTCCCACCTCCAAACCAGACTGCATTGCCAACACAGGAGTTTTGGGGGCATTTTAAATCCAAATCATAATGCCCTATCCGAAAGGCCATAAGCTCCTCGATCAGGGATCAAGCTACATTTATTTTTGTAACCTCACCTCCAGAAACTATGAATAACCACCTCCAGATTCTATAAGTAAGCTTAATTTACTGATTGTAGCACATTAAAATGATATTAAACCAATTCAGGTGCTTTTATCAGAGAATCTGTTGAGTCAGTAGCTAACTCCATGATCACAGGTTTTTGGAGTAGGATTCTAAGACAAGCTGGGCCATCCAGCCAGCCAGCATATCTTCTGGGACTTTGTAATTGGAATAGAATTAGGAACTACTCGAGATTGGTTATAGAGTGCTATATAAATTTTATTGCCATGGAATACATCACTCAGAAGTACATTAGCTTAAAAAACTACATTCTATTAGTTCACAATTCTGTGGTTTGGCTAAACAGTTCTCAGTTGGATTGGCATATTTCTGATACACTTAGTATGGATGAGGTTCACCCATCAGGCTATGAGTTGGTCTGAAAATCCAAGATAGCCAGGTTGATGGCTCACACCTGTAATCTTAGCTATTTGGGTGGCTGAGGCAGGAGGATTACAAATTTGAGGCTACCCTGGACAATTTTTCCAGACCCTGCCTCCAAATAAAATATAAAAAGAGCTCAGTATATAGCTCATTGGTAGAACATCCCTGGGTTTTATCCCCTGAACCTAAGAATGGAAGCCAGACAAAGAAAGAAAGAGAAAGAGAGAGAGAGAGAGAGAGAGAGAGAGAGAGAGAAGGAGAGAAGGAGAGAAAGAGAGAAAGAAAGAGAGAAAGAAAATCCAAGACGGTGTTATTCATATGCAGCCCTATATCTCTATAGTTACAACAGCTGGGAAATAGTGGCTTTTTTTTTTTGTTTTTTGGTACTGGGGATTGAACCCAGAGACATTTTACCTCCAAGCTACACCTCCAGACCTTTGTATTTTGAAACAGGGTCTCTCTAATTTATTGAGGCTGGCCTTTTAATCTGTGATCCTCCCGTCTCAACCTCCCAAGTGCTAGGATTACAAGCATGCACCACTGTGCCCGGGTGGCCCTTCTTTGTTGTCTTCCTTCCCCGGCACCTCTTGGGTCTTGTGGTTTTTGTACCTCCAGAGACTTTCTCTCCATTTGTTCACTGAAACAGGAAAGTCAGAATTTCTTCACATGTTAAATCAGGGCTCAAGAGAGAAAAAACAGAAAATGTATATACAGAAAATGTGTGGGATATACAGAATATCCCTTCTACAGTTTGAGCATCGCTAATCCCAAACTCCAAAATACTCCAAAATCTGAAACATTTTATCACCCATATATTGTCACAGGTGGAAATTCCATATCTGACCTTCATGTGCTAGGTTTCAGTCAAACACAAGTGAACTAATATATTGTATAAAATACCCTTAGTTTCTATGTATAAAGTATGTATGAAACAGAAAAGAATTTCATTTGTATACTTGAGTACCATCCCCAAGAAATCTCATCATATGTATGCAAAAATTTCAAAATAAAAAAATCAAAAGTACGAGACATTTCCTGTTCAAGAATTTTATGTAAATTATATTCATCTGGTACTGCGCTGTAATCATTCAAACAAGCCATACTCTGCCAGATTTAGTGAGGGAGGAAACTACATAGGATACGGATTCATGGTGATGTGATTTATTGGTGGTGATGGTGGTAGGGAGGTTACGAAAATTCTAGTTATCAGACTTTTGTATGCACATTTTCTCAATTGTACATAAAATGTTATGCAGACTCATAGCAGGTTCCCTTTCTGATCTGAACTCTATATTCCTAATATTATCCATTATCTTTAAACTTTAGGTTCTGTTCTAGATTAACGCATTTCCTGGCCTCACTCTCCCCATGACCAACGCCAGTCCCCATCCTTCCCGGGACCAGTCCCACCTTCCACTCTGTTCAATGATAGATCCTATTTAAATTTCAATCAAACACTTCTAAGAAAAATTAAAAGACAGCTAGTAAGCTCATAGATATTCTCATACTTTACTGTGTTTATTATCTGTATCACCCACTAAAAATAAGCTCTTGAGAACATGATTAGGTTTTACATTAGGTATCTAATACAAAGCACCTAATGCAAAGTACTTCAATGCAATTAGTTGATATCTGTCTTATTTGTCTTTTATCTTATTTTTAAGTAGGATTTATCACTGGTATGTTGACAATTTGTTTAATTTTTGCTTTCCATCTCACTATAACTGATACTTTAGTAAGAAATCATTGCAAAAGCCTGGGACAGTAGTGTAATTTGTCTTGTAATTTGAGTGAATAAGGAGACTGAGGCAAGAGGATCACAAGTTTGAGTCCAGCCTAGGCAATTTAGCAAGACCCTGTCACCAAACAATAAATAAAAAAGAAGACGGGCATGGTGGTGCATGCCTATAATCCCAGTACTTGGGAGGCTAATACAGGAGGATCACAGGTTTGAAACCAGCCTTAGTGATTTAGCGAGGTTCTCAGCAACCTAGTAAGACCCTGTTTCAAAACAAAAATAAAAAGAGCTGGGGGTATAGCTTGGAGGTAGAATGCCCTTGGGTTAAATCCCCAGTACCTAAATAAATAAATAAATAAATAAATAAATAAATAATAAAAAGTCTGGGGATATAGTTCAGTGGTAGAGTGTCCCTGTGTTCAATTCCCAGAACTACAAACAACAAAGAAGAAACTGTTGCAGAGAACCATAATCTCCCATTCTTCATTAACATTTAAATTCAATAGACTAATACAATCACTTTACATCATAAATTAAAAGCAAAAAACAAACGTAGGTGTCCTTTCTCACAAGCTCACTAATAGTCCAATTTTCATTTCTTTCTTCCAGTATTTTTGGTCTTTCTTAGTCAATCTATTTGCATTTACTTGCTGATAATGTTATTTTAACATATGTTTAATTAAATGTTTTCATATTCAAAGTGCTTATATAATGTAATTAATCCCTAATTAATATTTAATATTATTTTACTAATAATTTTAATTGTTTATATTTGTCTGGTTGGTACTGTAACTCAATCATACCACTCATAATTATTAAAATTAGCAATAAATATAATTCCTTTATTTCCTTGTGCAAAGCAAATACTTTTCCTTTTTTCTTTTCTTTTTTTTTTTTTGTGCGGTACCGGGGATTGAACCCAGGGGCATTTTACCTCCAAGCTACACCCCCGGCCCTATTTTTTTTATACTTGATTTTGAAACCAGGTCTCATGAAATTGCAGAGGGCCTCACTAAGTAGCTGAGGCTGGCCATGAACCCAGATCCTCTGGTCTCCACCTCCCAAGTACTGGGATTACAA
>PVJS01017599.1:0-35936 GCA_004027185.1 Glis glis
AAAAAAAAAAAAAAAAAAAAAGATGGGGAACCTACAGGAAAACACTGCTTTTCTCTTAGGGTGATTTGGTACCAAATCCCATTTTACTACCTTCTTGCCCTACAGTTCCTCTGTTGCCTTGAGATGCCCCATAGCACTTGAAGGAGGGCACGTCTGACTTGGCTACCGTGAGGCACTGATTCAGTTCTTGGTTACACGTCTCCACCAAAAGTGGATATAAAATGAAAATGGATCCAAGTAAAATATGGGCCGTTGATTCAAAGCAACAAAAATGGATGGAGCTAGAGAATATTATGCTAAGTGAGATCAGTCAGTCTCAGGAAGTCAGGGTCACATATTTTCTCTCACATGTGGAAGCTAGAGAGGAAATAGGAAACAAAAGGGACCTCAGATAAATGAGGAGAGAAACCAGTAGAATAGAGGAAGGGGACTGTGGGAGGGAGGTGTGGAGGGGGAAAATGAGGGTTGATGAAGGGAACAGTTCAAATAATGCTATGTCCGTATATGAAGGTATCACTACCAATCTCACTAACATGTTTGGGGAGGGAGGAGGGAGTGGGGTGGGATGTGGAGGGAAACACACCAAGTGCTGTGTGCATGTGCGTTTGTATCACCTTGAACCTCACTATGATGTATAATTACAACGCATCCATAAAAGCATAATAAAATAAAACCACAACCTCTTTTAAGAAATAATAAAAAATTAAAGATAAGTGGCTATTTGGCTAAAAAAAACAAAATAGACTAGTGATGGAATGGTTTTGTATCTTTACCACAGTTACATGACTCCATGCATTTATCAAAACATGTAAAACTGTACACCAAAAAGTGGTTGGACAGTACGTAAATTAAAAACAACTAAATAGGCCGGGCGTGGTGGCACACGCTTGTAATCCCAGTACTTTGGGAGACGGAGACCCTGAGGATCTGGGTTCGCGGCCAGCCTCAGCTCTCTCTCTCTCTCTCTCTCTCTCCCTCCCCCCCTCTCTCTCCCTCTCTCTCTCTCTCTCTCCCTGTCTCTCTCTCTCTCTCTACTTAGTGAGGCCCTCCGCAACTAAGTGAGACCCGGTTTCAAAATAAAGTATAAAAAATAGGGCCGGGGGTATAGCGCGGAGGTAGAACACCCCTGGGTTCAATCCCCGGTACCACAAGAAAAAAAAAAACAACTAAATAAATAGGAAATACAGCAAGGCCTTCCCTTGTACTCTGCCAAGTAGGCTCCCTGGTGCACAGGTCTTTTGGTTTCTCTCAGAGCTCTGTTATTGATCGGCGACCACTGCCCGCCTTCTTCTGCCATGTTGCTATCCACTGGTAAGGGGACCTTGTGCCTCTTATTTGGCATGAGCTCCATGAAGACAAGGCTACCTACCCAGCACAGGGCCCTGCCCACGACAGGAATTTCCCAGACATTACTTGCATTGAACCTTGACTTTGCATGCTGCTATTCTAAGTCCAAACTTCCCCGATTTTGTTCTCAGTGGAGATTCATTCATTTGTTCCGGCAGCACTGTCTGAACAGCGACTGTGTGCCAAGGATGGTGCTGGGGATGATAATATAGAAACAAGAAACAGTCCCCACGCTCAAGCTGCTCTATTGAGTGAGCCAGACATGTAAACAAATAATTAGAACACAATGTAATTAGTGCTAATAGAGGCGTGTGCAAAGAGCTCTGGGGCACAGAGGAGGAGTGACTACCTCAGCCTCCCTCATAACCCTCCAGCTGCGCCAAGACATTAATGTCTCTGTTGCACCTGCAAAAAAAGAGGCTTCGCCCAAAGAGACAGATGCTGTGTCAATCCAGTGTGTCATCACACACACACACACCCACACACCTTTGAAGGCCTCCTACCCTCCGCCCTGGGATGGGTAATGTCAGCCCTGCCTCCTCCTCTTCCCTGGACCACAACTGAAATGGCCCAGATGCTGCTTGACTCAGGAAACGCCGGTGGCGGATTGGGTAGTGGTTGTGGGTGAATTCCTGCATCTCACGAAGGCTCCTTCCCAGTGCCTTTCCCTCACAGGCTGCAAGCAGTCACCATGGCAACGGGTCTCTTTCCCTCTTCCACAAGTGCAGGGTGCTTCCTTGCCGGAGTGCGGACCTTGACCAGTGCCCAGCCCAGCCACCAGCTCCGTCTGCCTCTCTGGATTACTTCAAGGTCTTCAGTTTTTCCAGATATCAACAGTGTCCCAGGAGCACGTGGAGTTCCACTTGTCTCCACTTGTCTACCATGACATTTAAAGAGCTGTGGACAGTAGCTGCTCAGAGTGAAGGTGACTGGTGAGGTTCTAGATTTCCTGATTGTCGGCTGCCAAAGACCAGGTGGCCACGTGGGAGAGATGAGCTGGGAGCTGTTTCTGCTGTGTATGTGTGTGTGTGTGTGTGTGTGTGTGTGTGTGTGTGTGTGTTTTGGTGGGTAACCAGGATGGCAGTCTCATGTGAGGTGTGAACAAAGAAACTAGAGATGTATAGACTAGAGAAGTATAAATAACAAGTTTGCTGGCAAAATCTTGTATAGAAAAGGGAGCCGAGGCAGTGTGCGGGGCTCCTTTGCATCACCTGGACAGACGGCTGGAAGACAAAAGGCCACCCTATTTCCTTCCCCTCCTGAACACTTCTGTGAAGCCTCCTGACCATCTAAGCCTTTGAGAGGCGGAAGGAGCTTCTCTGAGGAAGTGAGCGCCCCATCAATGCAGAAAATCAAGAACTGGCTAGATGGCCTTGGGTGGGCATTCAAGGATGGGACAGTGCATCTAGTGTCCCATCCAAACCTGTCTGTCCTGCCACTCTCCTGAGCAGCTGTGACATTCGCCCATGCCCTTCTCACCTATGAGGTCCTCGTCACGAAGCCTGCTTCTCGCTCACCTGTGTGGTGCAGAAGGGATGGCGCTGTGGAGCTGGCGCATGTCTCCGAGCTCTGGCTGCGCTGGAGCCCAATGTTCAGACCTCATTTTTTATACCTGATCCTAACTATATAGGACTAACTTTAAAGATTATAGACATTTCCTACTCTTCCCCAATTCTCTGGGAAGTAAATAGAACCGGCAGGATCAGAGGCAGAGACCTTCAAGGGGCTTTTTCAAAGGTTCCCAGGGAGTTAGTAGCAGAGCTGATCTGGGTGCCAGGTCTTGGGACTGCCAGTCCAGCCACAGCCTGCTTGTCCTGTTCTTGCCCAGAGCGCATTGGCCAGCTCTTCCACCTGGGGTGGATGATGTCACCGAGAGGGGTTATCAGTTAGCAGTACCATGTCACATGCAGTGTGGCAGGAATAGTATATAGCTAGAGTAAGCAGAGTTTCTAGAAATTAAAAAAAATTAAAGTCTCGCTGCCAGTTGTTCTTTTGGACTTTGCTGTTAGATAAACTCTGAGGCACTAAAAGTTGCTAATGCTAGGTGATGTGAATACATAGGTTCTGCAAAAGGGATTTGTGCAAATGGATCTGGGTGGGGTATAAGTTGAATCATAAAAATGTCCAATAAATCTTAACTGGACACCCTTTAAAGTCTTAGTGTCGAGGTGGGAGGCCTTGACCACTGGGTCAGCTTGGCATTGCATCTAAGCTACAAATTCAATGGGTGTAATGTTCCTGGGAGAATCGAAACATCACATGTCAAATAAGATCTGCTGAATAAAGAATTATCTTTATTCAGGCTTCTGGGGAATAATGTATCCAACGTGACAACCCAATAAGCTCTAACATCTCCATGTACTATTGACCTATTGACAAGTCCCCTCCTCTGCCTTCCTGAAATCAGTCTTCTTTGATTAAATTCAACAGAAACAAATTGGAAACCATACAGTATGTATGTATATGGTGGACTCGTCCATGGATGACAACTTTCTGCACTGCAAAATCTAAAACTTCCCTTGATGGCCCAACCTTTGTCTCCAAGTGAACAGCAATGATAACAAAACTCATAGCATGCTTTTTTTTTTTTTTGCGGTACCGGGGATTGAACCCAGGGGCGTTCTACCTCCACGCTACACCCCCGGCCCTATGTTTTTATACTTTATTTTGAAACCGGGTCTCACGAAGTTGTGGAGGGCCTCCTCACTAGGTAGAGAGAGAGAGGGAGAGAGAGAGAGAGAGAGAGAGAGAGAGAGAGACAGGGTGAGAGAGAGAGAGAGAGAGAGAGAGAGAGAGAGCTGAGGCTGGCCGTGAACCCGGATCCTCCGGTCTCTGCCTCCCAAAGTACTGGGATTACAAGCGTGTGCCACCACACCTGGCTAACTCATAGCATCTTAACTGTTTCTCTGCCGTGGCTAAGGTGACCTTGTGTCTCCTTCACTGACTCGTGATGAAGTGGGAAGGAGAGACCGGTTCTTCTCTCCGCTCAGGAGTCATCACCTGAAGCCTGCTCTTTCCTCGCCTGTGTGATGTGGAAGGGATAGTGGGTCAAGAGTGGACATAAGAGAAACTGACTGCAGAAGGACGAGGCCAAAGTTTCATTGGGCAGGTGACCCACCTCACCTTTTGAAAGAGCCAGAGGCTACGTCCGAGTATCTGTGAGGCTGCCACAGCAATGACCTCTTCAGTGTTAGGATTCCAGACAGACCAGCCTATCCTGACATGGATCAAACCTAGAGCACTATGAAAGGAGACAGGGATTCAGTGAGAAGAGCAAATAAGGATATTATTGGGCTTTAGTTATGCCAGCAGGTTGATCCCCAAAAGTCAGAGGCCCCCACCAAGAACACCCTCTGCCACCCAGTCCCAACCTTTGTAGCATCTAATGTGAATGAATGCAACAGAGATCTTTGGGAACAGGTGGGGTTATAATCCAAGCTAGACTTAGGGGCAACTTGTGTGGTGGTGGTGGTGGAAAGGCAGACATCGTGAAGTCCTGGTCCTTTCTCAGAAACCCTGACCTTGGCATTTATGCTGCATCCATAACGTGGTCTCAGAGCACACAGGCACCCTGACGTCTTGGATGTCTGGTGTTAGGAAGCTTCTTCCTTATGTGGGACTGAGCTCCATCCCTGTTTGTTTTCCACCATTGGTTCTAATTCTTCATCTGGAGCTATACAAGATAATTTTAATATCTTCCATGGGCCACCCCTCACTATTAAAGGCAGATGCCCATCTTACCTGCATCTTCTCTTCTCATGATGTGGTTTTCAGACCCCCCACCCCTCTGGTCATGCTCACCTGGGTGTGTATCAGTTTCTCTTTGCTGTGTTTACATGTACGATGATGACAGATGTGAACTCAAAACTGCTCTGAAAGGGGCCAGCTGTCCTCAGCATGCAGGAGCCAGGAGCACGGAGAGGAGCACCTGCTCTGGGAGAGCTGTTCTGCCCCTGTGGCCTTCCGCATGAGAAGAGGAGGGGACAGAAGGACAAGGAAGCCTTTCACAATAGAACATGGGAGACTAAAACCAGACATAGGACAAGAAGCCAGGACATAGCTCCTGTACCCAAGGACCCGATGCTCATAGGATAGAAGCCCCCATCTTCCCCAATCCAGTACCCTTCCTGTAAAATCAATGCAGAGCTCCAGAAGGGCACAGCATCCACCGGTCTCCTCCTCCATCCCCTCTTCCGCAGAGTATTAACAGGGCGGACACGACTCTGATGATCTCACCACATGGCGTGAGGCTGACTCACCCAGTCTCTCAGCACATGAGCTCATGGAGAGAAGATCAGACAATGTTGGCTGAAGGAGACTGAAGCCTTTTGCTGGTCACTGCCGCTGTACTTCTTAAATGGCTTTTGGGAAACCATCTCAGTCATTTAGAAAAGCTGCAAGCACAGTGCAAAAGCCTCTTTTTCTTAAGTGTTTCAGACTATGTTGCTAAAGTGATGCCCACCACCCACAAACACGTTAGTTTACATATCCCGCAAACAAGGACACGCTCCCACGTGACCGGAGATAACCATGAAAGGCAGGAAATGAACTGATTCATTACCAGCATCAGATCCCATTCAAGCTTTGCCAGTTGCCCCAGTAATGATGTTTATAGCAAAAGGATCCAGGCCAAGATCACACATTGCGTTTAGTGGTCATGTCTCTGTAGTCTCCTTCAGTCTAGAACAGCTCCTCATATTTCCTGAATGCCCAGGACCTTGACAATGTTGAGAACTACTGGTCAACTATTTTGATGAATGCCCCTCACTTTGGCTTTGTCTGATGCTTCCTCATGATTAGATTCAGACTCTGTCTTTGGCAGAAGTTTCACAGAAACTTCTCGTTGCATCTTATCAGGCAGCACTTGATTCTGATTTGTCTCAGAACTAGTGATGTTTAACTTTGATCGCGTGCTTCCAGTGGTGTCTGCCAAATGTCCTCACTGCAAAGTTACTCTTTTCCTCTCTGTAAGTAACTGTGTGTGGAGACACTTTGAGATTAGGTTTGTCTACTAATCTATATTTATATTAGGATGAACTCATAGTTTCACATCTTATTCAGTGGATTGCAACCTATTACCATGATTATTTATTTTGTTGCCTAAATTGTCTCAGTGGGAGTTATGACTCGGATCTGGAACATCCCCCCCAAAGCTCATGTGCTTGGCAATGCAGCAATGGTCAGAGGTGAAATCATTGAATCCCGAAGGCTCTAACCTCATCAGTGGATAAATACATTTGATGGATTAATAATCTGATTTACTGGGTGGCAGGTGTGGGCAGGTGGGACATGGCTGGAGCAAGTAGGTCATTGGGGGAGGTGTGACCTTGGGAACTATATCTGTCCCTGGTCCCTTTCTCTTTCTCTCTTTGCATCCTAGCTGCCATGAGTTGAGGAGCTTTCCTCTGTCATGCCCTGCCGCCATGATGTTTCTGCCTTGGAGCTGGCTGGCCATGTACTGAACTTCTGAAGCCATGAGCTAAGTAAACCTTTCCTCCTTGTCAACACCTGACAAGTTCTTCTTATCAGGTATTTTAGTCACAGCAACAAAAAAGCCGACTAACACGGGGAGTCCCTCCAGATTGCTTTCACACATTCTCATCGTTCTTTGAGTACTTTCTTACTTATGACCCAATAAGACATTCCAGGCTCATCTGGTACTTTCCTGTCCTGATCTGGAATAAGCCCCTTCTCCAGGGAGTTCTGATTGCTTTCAATAAAAAATGAAAGATCTGGGGACTTGGTGTGCTCCTTGAAATTGAAGAGGCTCTCAGGCCCTCTTGGTGGACAGAATAAAGAAATACATGAATGTATATTTGCATTCAAGTGTGTGTACACAGACAGTATCTATCTATCACCATCTATCATCTATCTATGAGTTCATATAGATACCACAAATTCCAACACCTCAAGATTCACTTTACTTATATTCCTTTCCATATCTGGAGTTCCTTTCTTTCACAGTGGGAAACCCAGCTCTGGTTATCTCAAACATATTTTCTTAATCAACCAGTCTCCCAGTGTGTAACTGATCTTGCATTGCTACCACTACCCCTTCCTGGCATGGAAGCCCCTCATCTGACTTGGCCTCCCAGCTGGTGCTGGTTGTCCCCAGCCTGGTGCAGAAGCCCTCCCCTCCTCAGGCCCCACGCCCCATGCTGGGCTGCCCCCTACATGGACTGCCTCCTCATTAAGCTCCTCACACTGCTGGAGCTCAGCACTCCATGCCAGGCTCCCCCTGGATCACCCTGTCATGCGGAAACTTCTCTAGTGGCTCAAGCTCCCTGGGCTGAGCTGCTCAGAACGGGAGCCTCCCCTTCCCCCACTTGCACTCCAACACTTCTTTGTGTCCACTGAGTGTCCTGGCACAGGGACCTGCTCTTCTTGGCCTCTGCTAATGGTTTGGGGACTGAATAGTTCAGGAAGGGAAGGGGCAAGAAGGAAGAACCAAAAGCAGAGGCAGAAGGAGAGGAAGGGGAAGGAGAAGAAGAAAGGAAGAAGAGGAGGAGGAAGAGGAAGAAGAAGATAAATTACTTTGTGGGTTCTTACCTGGAGAAGGTGAGTCCTTCTTTTGTTCAAATGAAAAGGTAGCATTTGCTGCCTGGCAGATGCTAGGATTTGCAAAGGCTCTGTTAACAGGGCAACCTGTATGTTGGCACATTAAGGTAAAGTGCAGTGGAGACTGAGGTCGCCTTTGGGTAATATGTAGATTATCCCATTCTGAGGCACATTAACGAAGTGCTAATTGTGCTTTCTGAATGCAATTTGGTGCCAGTTGCAGGAATAACTCTGGCACCTGCTTGGACTTTAGACTTGCAGATTAACTCACATGGAAAGAGTAGCAAAACAGGGAATAATTTGTTCTCTAATAAGCCACTTGGAAGCCAACTCATTTCTACAGTTGGTGTCAGAAAAGTGCAGCTCAGTGATTGGAACAGGAAGCTGTGTATCTGGTACGCAGAGTTCTGTGCTGTTTTTGCCAGACCTTGCTGAATAACCCACCTCGTTTTGCATCTATTGGCCTCAATTTACCTCCTCTATTAGGGATTATTCAGTTTGGACAGACTGGATCTGAAGAGTCCAGCTTTCTGCATTCATCACTTGTATTCACAGGGACAGCTCTGATTAGGGATGACCAGGTAAAAAGGCAAAAATGTAAAAAGGCAGGAAAGGGTTGCCTGCATTTATGACCAGGTCTCAGGGATGTGGTTCTCAAAATGGGGTCCCTGGAGCAGTTGCATTGCCACCATGTGGGATGTTGTTGGAAATGTGAAACCATAGCCCACCCCAGGTAATCAGAAATGAGGTTAGTTATTGTCCAGGAGTCTGGCTTAACAAACCCTGTAAGTGATTCTGATTCACAACAAAGTTTGAGAAGAAATGACTGCTCTAGGAAATGTTGAATGCAGTTGAGCAGCTTTTACTGTGTATTAACAAACAGTTACTGAGACCAAACTGTACCAGACAATGTGTAGGCTCTGTGTTGACGTTATGGTTTGAGTATGGAATGTCACCCAGAGAAACTCATATGTTAGCCAATGTAGCCAGGTTCAGGGTGGAAAATGGCCAGGGGAGGTGGGTCATTGGACACATGGCCTTAGGGATGGTATCTGGCCCTGTCCCCCTTCTTCCTGGCAACTATGAACTGAGAGCTGCTTTTCCTCCTCTGCCATGCCCTGAGGCCCTGCTTCTGCCGTGGAGCTGGCCAATCATGGACTGACCTCTGGAACTGGGAGTCTCAAATAAACCTTTCTTTCTCTAAGTTGTGTTTGTCAAGTATTTTGGCCACAGCAATGAAAAAGCTAACTAAAACAGTTGAATTATGAACAAGACAACCCTCATGGTTATCTACTGAGTGAGGTGTTAAACAAGCAAACACGTGGGACGCTAGGAATGAAGAAATAGGTGCTCGGATGAGAATCCCAGAAGGCACCTATTTAGGTGGGGATGCTGGGGAGGCCACTCTGAGGAAGTGACACGGTGCATCAACCATCGTGACAAGGACACCAGGGAAAGCTGGCTGGGAGGAGACACAGTGGCGGACTCTGCGATCCTTCCCTAGTCTGCTGCAGCAGCCTGAAGAAAAGGGAAGATTTGAAGCTCCAAATGTGGAGTTTCCATGCTGCGGAGCCTCTACCCTTCCTCCCCAGCCTTTCTCTCAGCTCTGGAGGAGGCCAGGGGCTCCCTGGCACCGGAAGTCTGTTTGTCATCCAGCCGGGCGGAGATAGCATCATCATCACTTTCCAGGGGAAAGATATGTGCAATATTAAAAAAGAAATCATGTGATATGCTGACAGCACTTAATGGGTAATTCAAGGGGCCTTATTATTCCTATACATCATGTCTGGCTGGTGACAGGCAGTGAGCTCCCTGGCACAGAGGGAGGGCTCACTTGCCTTCATTTTGTGGTTTTCCTTCCCTCCTGAGGTGGCAACTGGTGGCTAAGATTCTATCTGGATGGGTGGTCAGGGGTCTTCCTCAGGGGCCACTTGGTGAAGGGGGGGCATTAAAGATGCAGTAGAGGGGCTCTCTGAAAGTAGGGGGTTGGCCTACGGCTCTGTTGGCAGCTGAATAATGCTGCTCAGCCCAAGAGCATCCAGAGACAGCATGCCCAAACCTGAGGCAGGCAAGGGATGATGTGTGCTTCTACTCCTACAGAGTTGGGTCAGAGACCGTATGGGGGTGAGTGCATATCTTCATCTCTGAGCAATATTTATCACAATATGTGTATGCTTGCATGTATATGCATTTGTGTACATGTGTATGTGTGTGCATGTGTGTGTGCGTGCGTGTGTGTGTGTGTGCGTGCGCGTGTGCATTCTCTTACCCACTGGGGCCAGCATTGCTCACCATTCTTGGGCAGGCCCTTGTTTCCCCAGCACAGTGTCTGGCTGGCAAGGAGACATCTGTGGGATGAATGGCCCTCAAGTGAGGTAGCACAGGTCTTCCGAGCAGGGACAGGGTCTACGTCCCAGAGAGGAAAGCACACCAGGGCACTCGTCCCATGCTTGGTTGGGTTGTTCTGCCCCCATTGTTTATCAAGACCCACTTTGGGAGGCTCCCCAGCTCTTGGAAGGGTGGCTTCGATGGCCGAGTGGCACACATCTAGCCCTGTGCCTGGCACACACCGGGCATCTGGAAAGCTACTGTTGAACGAATGTGTTAAATGTTTTTTCAGGTCAGGGATTCTTATTTCTGACATATCAGTCTTCCTGGCACTCTCCCTGGTGGTGTGTATGGGGGTGCCGGGCAAGGTAAACCTCGGAGCGTGTGTGCTTACCTCCTCTTCCTCTGCAGGCAAGGTCTCAGGCAGTGACATGGAGGAGATGGCCCAGAAAGGGGGAAGAAACAGGTTAGTGGCACAGATACCCAGCAGAGGGGTGAAGCAGTTGCTGACTCAGTAGGAAAATCTAGAACCTTCTTCTCCCAACTGTGACCTGCTCCACTTCCAGCTGTCTTCATGGTCTTGTGTTCAGACCCCACCTCTGTCTCAATTCCCCGGCTATCAGGTGATCAAACCCACCATGCCATCTTGGGGAAGTCCCAGGAAGATAAAGTCAGGCACCTGGTTGGAACACACTTTGAATTAGTTAAAAGGGTTATGATCATGCTCATGTCAAATGGGGTCTTGATAATACAGCAGTAATAAGAACTCAGAAATCAAGGTTATTCTCCCGGTGGCACACTAGGAGGCTTTGAGCAAATCACGATTTTTATGATTTGATGCCCCATGCATTGATTTACCGCACATTCATGAGAGCTATTAAGTACATAGCACTCTGCAGGATACAGAGAGGATGTGGGACAGTGCCAGCCCTGGAAGATGCCCCTCCTGCTACTGAGGCGGGACAGGCTAAAGGACAGGATCAGGTGGCATCTGAGGATGGCGAGGGTGAAGGTGCTGGTCCTGACATCAGTCTAAGCATGGTGAAAAGCACAATTTCCCCATGCTACGTTCAGGGCCACGAAATGACCTGTGAGCAAACATTTAATGAAAAATACCAGTTTAGTCAAAAGTCAATATCAATTTCTCTGCCCCGAATCACAAAGATTTTTGAGCCCTCAAATTCCACCTGAGCATTTGTGTCTGGAGGCTCAACCCGCAGGTCCAGCTCTCTCCTCTGCACAGTCATTTCCATTTCACACCAAGGTGTGATGTCTCCGAATAGGAGCTTCCTGGTCCCCTTCGAAAGAATAACAAGTAGGGAACTGTGCCCGTTAACTGGGCCACCTAAACCAATAGGAATGTGTCACTTCACAGTTCTGGTGGCCGCCAGAAGTCCAAGATCAAGGTGCTGGCAGGGCCACACTCCCCCTGAGACCCCTAGGAGAGGATCCTTGTCTCTTCTGGCTTCTGGTGTTTACTGGCAACCTTTGATTTCCACAGCTTGCAACTGCACGGCCCCTGTCTCCTTCCTCCTTCCTCATGTGGCATTCTCCTTGGGTCTCTGCATCTTCCTATGGCTGACCTGTCTTTTTATAAGGTCGCCAGTCATGTCGGATACCCGACTCCACTCTGGCCTCATCTTTTTTTTTTTTTTTTTTTTTTGCGGTACCGGGGATTGAACGCAGGGGCATTCTACCTCCATGCTACACCCCCGGCCCTATTTGTTATACTTTATTTTGAAACCGGGTCTCATGAAGTTGCGGAGGGCCTCACTAGATAGATAGATAGATAGAGCGCTGAGGCTGGCCGCGAACCCAGATCCTCCGGTCTCCGCCTCCCAAAGTACTGGGATTACAAGCGTGCACCACCACGCCCAGCTTGGCCTCATCTTAACTAACTGCATCTGCAATGATTCTATTTCAAAATAAAGTCACATTCCGAAGGACTGGGTGGTAGGACTTCAACATATTGTTTGGGGTAAGAAACCATTCAACCCCAAAAACAGGAATCCAGAAAATACACGAACTGTCTCCCAGACACAGGCCAGAGGTAGGTATGTCTGACACTGGAGTGTCATTCCATGAGTGAGTGTGTCAGGTACATTGTGGCTCAAATTGTTGGGATACCAGTATCTGCAGAATTTGCTGGACATTCACACTGGGTTGCTTGTACACTTTTATTTTCAAAGTCGACTGTTTAAGTAAAAGAATATGCCTTGATTACAGCCTTAAACACATTTAGGGGGGCCCTGCCTTAGAGCCTAGGCTGCTAAGTGTAGCAAACACTTGACTGAGTTGTCGCCAACTCTGGGCACTGTCCCGGAGAACCGAGGTCTATCCAGGAGCAGAGGCAACGGGCTTGTTTCCCTATTTACCCACTGTGTGTGTTTGCTCATGGCTTGTTTTTTATTAGCATGAGCACCTCCCTTCCCATGCGTGTGACTGTGTGCATGCGCTGTGTGCGTGTTGGTGTGTTGCTATTATTCATTCACTCACTATTGGAGTGTAAGCTATGAGGACACATCATGCATCTGGTTTGAAAACAATCTCCAGTGCATTGGGATGTCACCAGCTACACGGAGGCCACAGGGAGCTGTGTATGTCAAAGGACACACATAAGTATGGCTGTGCAGAGCGAAGCTGGTTGTGTCCCCTTGACCCTGGCCGTGACATGAGCAGACCTCTTTTCTGCTGGTGCCCCTCTCTGGGAAACTCCCTCTCTTGTCCCCAGAGATACCCTGGGTCAAGGGCACTTTCCAGAGTGGAACTTTCTGCTGCTTCATAAACTTCTTCCCTGCCTCGTTGCTAAGCAATGGCAGTGCTCAGCAGAGGGGCTGCTCCTGCGCTGGGCAGCCGGTTCACCATCCCATCTGCAATTTAAATTCCCTGACAGGCAGAGGCAGCCAAGCTGTTCACTTGAGATTGCAAAAAGTTAGATTGAAATACAAGGAATATCCAATGCCTCGAGCCCTTCATAAATTTTGCTTTGATAGTAACCGGGAGAGAGATGGGGAGAAAGGAGGCGAGAAGGAGCAGGAGAGGGGGAAAGCGTTGCAATTTAGACGATGGCGTTGATTTACATTGGATCGCTGTGTTCAGTCCCTCTCTCAGCCCCCCAAGTGTGCCTCTTCTCCATCCTCTCTCTCGTCTTTCTGGCTCTTTCCACATGTCTCCCTTTTCCCATTGAGTTAGTGATCTTTGGAGCATCTCTTCCGCCTTTCCATGGCTGTCAGGATGAGAAGGAGCAGGGATGTAGCCACTGACTGCTTACCTGGACCACAAAGGCTTCACTGTGGCTAAGTTCCCATGGCCTCCTCTCCCGGAGCAGCCTGCACCCCTCCAGGGTCTCAGCAGTGATAAGCCCCATTGGCAATGCTAGAGCTACAGCTGTGTTAACAACAGCTGGGCAGTTTTCTGGGATCTGATGGGAATTTATGGGGTACTGGAAGCTGCCCCGGACCCCAGCAGGAGCCCCAGGGGAAACCAGCTGTGGCAGCTCAAGTTCTGCAATTCTTCAGCTCAGTCCTGCGAGGCATCAGAATCAGGGGCTGAAAAGGAGCTTGGGACTCTACTTCAGAGATCTGATTCCGTGAGTAGTTCCCGCCTCCAATCGCTCTCCTCCCATTTTCACTCTTGGGTCTTGCCCTTTTAGTCTTAGCATCCTCCAACTTTTTAAAACCCTCGTTTATTTCTTTTTCTCCATATGCATCAACACACATCTTCAAGTGGTCTGGCATTCCAAGTCCTGTCAACTGAAATGACAAAGGCAGCTGGATTGGGGATCATGCAGTCTAAGACAGACAACCCTGACCCTAACAGGCTCCTGGAGAGGCTCACGATTCCCACCGAAACGCCCCCTGGTGGCGACCGCAAATGAGGCTGTGGGGCTCCAGGAACACATGTAGTTCCTGGCCCTGAGGAATGGGAACAGTCTTCAAGTGCATCATTTATACCTAATGCACTATGAGATCAGGACTGTTATCAGTACAAGGCTTTCGGTGTTGAGGGGAGTTAAGAGTGAAATAAAGCCACTTCACATCTACTAGGCTAGATATGACCAAACAATGGAGAATAACCAGTGCTGGGAACAATGTGGAGAAACTGGAACCTTCATGCATTGCTGGTGGGAGCGTGAAATGGTGGAACCTCTGTGGGAAGAGTTTCGCAGCTCTTCGAAAATATAAATGCAAAGCCGGGTGTGGTGGCGCACGCTTGTAATCCCAGTACTTTGGGAGGCGGAGACCGGAGGATCCGGGTTCGCGGCCAGCCTCAGCTACTTAGTGAGGTCCTCCGCAACTTCCTGAGACCCGGTTTCAAAATAAAGTATAAAAAATAGGGCCGGGGGTGTAGCACGGAGGTAGAACGCCCCTGGGTTCAATCCCTGGTGCCGCAAAAAAAAAAAAAAAAAAAAATATATATATATATATATATATATGCAGAGTTAACACATGGCCCAGCAGTTCTACTCCTAGGGATATAGTAAAGTAAATAAATAAATAAATAAATAAATAAATAAAAGTAGCACCTTGAAGAGATATTTGCATACCCATGTTAATTGTAGTTGAAAGGTGAAAACAACGGAAGTGACCCGGGTGTATGAATGGATGTGTAAACTGTGGTATATACATAAAATGCATTTTTTTTCCCCATGGTACTGGGGATTGAACCCAGGGGCATTCTACCTCCAAGCTACACCACCAGCCCTATTTTTTGTTCTTTATTTTGAAACAGGGTCTCACTAAATTGTGGAGGGCCTCACTAAGTAGCTGAGGCTGGCCGCGAACCTGGATCCTCCTGTCTCAGCCTCCCAAGTACTGGGATTACAAGCATGCACCACCACGCCCGGCTCATACAATGCAATATTAACTAGCTATAAAAAGGAGTGAACGTCGGACACATGCCACAATATGGGTGGACCTTGGAAACATTCTGCTAAGTGAAATAAGGTAGACACAGAATGAGCAATACTGTGTGATTCCACTTTATACGACGTTGTCCCTAGAGTAGCCACATTAAAAGAGACAGAAAGTAGAATAGAGATGATGGGGGATGGGAAGAAGGGGGATGGGAGTTATTATTTAATGGGTACAGAGTTTGTGATGAAAAACTTTTGGGTAGAGATAGTGGTGATGGCTGCACAACATCATGAATGTACTTAATGCCACCAAATTGCCCACTTCCAAATGGCTAAAATGATAAATATTACATTATGCATATTTTGCCACACTAAATAAAAAAGAAAGAAATGAAGCAGCATGCCTGGTGAGGACGGATTGAGAGGAATTTCTCCTGTGATGGGAAGGGATAGGTGGATGTGGTCATCAGAGTGTCAAGGCTGAAAGGCCGGACTTGCCGGAGGGGTATTGTGCCTAGAGAGAAGACTGAGAAACGAGGCCGTGTGCTTTGAATGCCTGTGGATACAGGCCACGCGGGATGTTGGGAGAGGGCATGTTAAGAAGGGTGGTGCCTCAGCAACTTAGTAAAACCCTGTCTCAAAAGAAAAATTAAAAAGGGCTGGGGATGTGGTCCAGTGATAGAGTGCCCGTAGGATCTAGCCCCAGTCTACCCCCCACCCTCCCAAAAAGGGTGGCCAGTTAGAAACGAGTAGTATCCTTAGGGAATATCTACTCCTGTTCTTATTTTACAGGGACAAAACTGAGACCCAGAGATTTCCCCAGGAATTGGAGGAGAAAATAAACAGGAGGAAGAGTATCTGATCATCCCCCAGGGGATTAAACTTAGGCCAGAGGACACTCCTCTACTACTATTCCAATATTGGAATCAGTTTCAAACGAATGTCCAGGGAGATGTTGATGGGGACTGAAGGACAAAAACTACCACAAAGTGACTTGATGGGACAGGGTTTAGTGTCACTAGGAGGTGGCCTTACCCTTGTGGGTGTGTTTGTGAGGGTCTCAATACATCTTTGCTCTGCCAGTCTTGTCTCTGTCTCCTGCCACCTCCCTCATCCTTTCCGGAGTATCAACTGTCCCCCACTACCCATCTTCATTTTGAGTTGAACCTTGGGGACCTGCTGTCCTTGTGCTCTCTGTCATTCCGCACTGGATGGCAGAGGGAGACAGAGCGCAGAGCTGATCACCTGAAGGGCACGAAGCCAAGACAAGTAGCTCATCGAGATTCGGGGTGCAGAGGAAGCTCAGTCGGGGGCAATGGTGTCCTCGGTCAGTAGCTGCAGGAGGGACTGAGCATTCATAGTGCCCTGGAGTTGGAGTTACACCCGGATCTCTCCCTTCCTGTGTCCACTGCCTGCTGGCCATTGTCTCTCTCCTCCCCAACCCCACTCCTGTCTCCCCTGCCCTTCCCACAGGAAGCCTTGGGCAGCGGCTTCTGAGGCAGGTGGCGGTGGATTGATGCCAGTCGCGTTCAAAGCAACGAGCCCCGTTTTCTCAGGTGATCCAGAGGCGCTCTCCTCCACCATTTGATCTTTATGCTGCTCATGTGTCTCGTGGTTACAAATAGCTCAACCTTCCGCATGCTGACGGCAGCGCTGGGACATTACAGTAATGTGCCCATTCAAATCAAGTGGATGCAAAGATTGCTACAGCAGCTTTTAGCCACGGAACATTTAGCCTTCAATAATAGCATTTCGGGTCCCTCTGGAACCTTCCTCCGCACATGCACCTGGGATACCTCTCTCCCTCCTCCCCACCACAATCCCAGGACCCGAAGAGGAACAAAGGCCATTCTGGATCCCGCTGAGGAGGAAACAGAAATTCAAATATGTGAGCATCGTGCAGAAAATAAGAGGGTTAGGACTGATAGGTGATGATCAAAATAGTAATAACAATAATTTGTGTGCATCTCCTCTACGTTGCCTATGGAGTGAAGCAGTTCACCTGCCTTGGGATGAGGTAAATGAGGAGTTATTGCCTAATGGACACAGAGGTTCAGTAGCTGGCCAGGCATAGGGGTGGACTCCACCTTGCCACGTGTTCTCCCCAAAGCCTGTTCTTGACCTCTCTGCCAAGAAAGTCAACTCAGGGCTTGGCCCAGGAAAATCCCAAACTCAGAGAAAGCTGGCCTTTCCATGCCCCCTCCCTCCAAGACACGATACTGGGGCCTTTGTGCTGTCTCAGGACCTCACCTTGCCCCCTCTACCTTCCTGTACTGCATGCGCTCCCTGTCCCAGATCTTGAGCATCCCGCCTCATCCCTCACTCACTGCACCGTTTGTAGGGGCTGATTTTTACTGCATATATATAATCTATGGAATGCATGTATGTATGTGTGTGTGTGTGTGTGTGTGTGTGTGTGTATATATATATATATGTATATATATATATATACATATATATATATATATATATATATATGTTCCATAGGATGGATATATATATATATTCCATAGGATATATATATATATATCCTATGGAATGCCTTGCCTTAAGGTGGGAGTCCTGCAAAATTGTCAAGATAGAATCACCCAGTGGGCGTCCCAGCAGGCGAGAAGAGCAGGGAAGATGTCTGGACTTTGTTCACACCTTCTCATTCCTACTGCCCATTTCATGAGAAAGAAAACCGAGTCCTGAGCAGGGCAATACCACCACTGTTTGCTAAAGCTACAACCCATCTATTACCTAAGTGAATTTCTCAGGACGTAGAAGACCCATTTTACAGGTGAGGAGACTGAGGCACAGAGAGGACAAGTGACGTGGCCAAAGGTAAGTAAGAGGTGGGAGAAAAGGAGCCAGGTCTCAGGGGTCCTCTTTCCTAGTCCCGTGCTCTTCCTGCTATGCCCCACACTTGCCCCAGGCTCAAGTTGCCAAGGTGCACACTGTTCACTTTCCCTGGGACTTAGGGGGTCACTGGGTAAAATCCCCTGCACTGAGCTTCCACCGGCTCCTTATTGGACTACTCACCACTCAGCACAATTCCATGGTGGAGGCAGAGGAGCGCCCGGAAATACCTGGTTAGGGCAGAGGGGAGATGGGGACTTGGCCTTTGCTGTAAATCTCAAACACAGGGCTCTCCTTCTCTCCCTATAAAGAATCCAAGCAGCCTCTCTTCTTCCTCTTTCCAGGCTCCACTTCCTCCCTCCGGGAGATCTCGGGGCAGGACAGGACGGGAAGGGCTCCTGGCTCCCTTTCCACCAACCCGCCTTTTCTTCCACCCGCAGGACGCAGCCCGCTGCCCCATTCCGAAGACGGTCCCGAACGCTGGCCGAGGCCCGCAACGCATCGTTCCAACAGCAGAGGGCGCGCCTGTCCTTGGAGAAGGACTCGCGCCGGCCACAGCCCTTCCCCAGCCCTCCCGCCGCGCTGGCTCCTCGGCTCCAGGCGTACGCGGCCAGAGCAGGCTCTGGAGAGGAAGTCCCGGCGGACCGCAGAGCTGGGCACACCTGTGTGTTCCCCAGTCCCGTGCCTTCCGCCATCTGCTCTGTCTCCAAGGCAGCGGGGGAACGGTGGGCTGGGCTGGGGGCAGGTCACCTGGGATTAGCATACTCATCTGAGCACAGGGCCAGCGCCGTTCAAACAGTGTCAGAAGGATCAACTCCAAATGGAGAGGGTGGAAGGGAGGGTTTGTGAACTCGACCCTGTCTGTGTGACCTTGTGCCAGTTCCCGAGCCTCTGTGTGCTGAGTTTCTGCAGAACAAGAGGATGCTAAAACAAGAGCATCTCTAAAACCACTTCCAGAGCCCAAGTCTGGGGTTCCGTGCCTGTCTTCCCATCAGTTCTTTCTGTGGGTCTTACTGGTAGCACCAGCACTCTGATGTGCCGCAGCCAGGGGGGGAGGACTGGGGGACACTAGAGACAAGTGGCCAAGAGCAGCAGGACCCCACCCAAAGAACGGCCACCAGGTCCTCACATCGTAAAGCCAGTGGGTCTGAAGGGTGGTGCAGGTAGGATGTTGTAACCAACTCAATTACTGATGATACCCGTGGGCAGCGCTCTCTGCGGCTCTGATGCGAGCGAGTGGTTTCCTCCACCAAAGGCAGGGTGGTGGGAAAGGCTGGGAAGACCTGAGCATGGGTTTTGGCTCGCCTGTGACCTGCCTGGGGGCACAGGGGAGTCCCCCCTCAGCACCCCTGATCCTCGGTTTGCTTCCCCATGGGATGGGAGGCTGGAGATGGTTTCCACGGCGCTTGTGTTCAGATGTCAGCATCCCGTGAATCCTGGTCGAATGTGCCCCAGGTCTGGCTCTGTCGAGAAGGGAAAATGAGGAAGGAAGAGGAAAGGGGGCAGTTCAGGAAGAGACCAGAAGAGAAAGACAAGAAAGGCAGATAGAAGGGCCCACTGGCTTAACCCTTGCCTACTCGGAGGGGCAGCTGCCCTTTGAAGCATGTGGCTCCCTGTACTGCGAGTTGTGGGGGTCCTGGCGAATTAGGAGGACCCATCTGGGTAGCAATCCGTGTGTGCTCTGTGTCCATCCATCTAGACAGAAGAGAGGCTCTCGAGATGTGCCCACGTTGAAAATGAAGCACATGTAGCCCTGGAGATAAGGGTGTGTGTGTGTGTGTGTGTGTGTGTGTGTGTGTGTGTGTGACGTGCAGATACACAGGCAATAGAAATGCAAGCACCACAACACTTGTATAAGTAGACATTGTCAGTAAACATTTATCTGGCACCTACACACACAGACACGCTCATAAACTCATGCACATTTACAAGCAGCATCCCCTGCTATGCACACATACACAAAATATCACATTGACCCCTAAGGCAAAGAACCATTTACTTGAAGAAGCATCTCTTACAAGATATTAATAAAATATGTTGGCACATTTTAACTTTAAAAGTGCCGGAGAAGGAAAGGAGGCTCATGAAGGGAAGGGGCTGGAGGGGGACCCGGGAGAGGCTGGCCTAATCGCAAAGCACCTGGCTCCCAGGCTCAGCTCCCACCATACTTCACGATATGTTCAACCTGATTTTCCAACTCATTGGCAACACTTGCCAGCCGCTGCCGAGTGGCCCCATTGATCTTGGACAGGGGCTTGCTCTGACAGGCTCCAGGGAAGGAAGTCCCCAAGGAGAGCTTACTATGAAATCTGAGCTGGGAACTTGGGGCTGGATGAGATCTTGGGGTTTAGATTGGAAAATCTAAACTAACTAAACTAAACCTAACAGGGCTAGGGCAAGATCTGGGAGGACAGGGCAGGCCAGGCAGGATGTCTGAGGGTTCTGGAAACTTCCACGGGTGAATCCTGAATAGGAATTCTTTGCACTGGGTGGTGTGAACTTTATTCTGCCTGCCTCACCCCAGGCATAGACCTGTACATACAGACATGTAAAATGACTTGCGCACATTTGGTACCTCTCAGGACGGCTCCTGGGAGCTGGTCCTCTTGCAGATACCCGAATCATCTGGCATCTCTGAGGACAGAGTATCACCCTGCAAGGCCCCAGCTGTTCAGAACACCATGTCCATGAGCCCGCCATGGTCCCCTCTCCTCTCTTCTCCCAGCCACATCAGTGCTGGGTCCCTCGCGCTGCAAGCTGCTCCTTTCCCGTTTCCCCTCCCTCCTTTCTTCTGTCCTCCTTTGCCTCTGACAGAAGCTTCTGGAAGGAAGAGAAGGCTCCATGTTAGCACAGTCAGATGAATGGATGGGTTGGGCAGGCTGCTGGCTCACCGACGTGTTACTTAGTGCTCTAGGTGATGCTCAGAAGCAGGGGAGGATTTCCTGCTCAGCCACAGGTCAGCTACTGACCCCACCACCAACGGTTCATTGGCTCACCCCCACTGTAGCCCAGAGTCAGCCCACGTTCTGGGATGAAAGCTGAGCACATTCTCCAAAATCTTTCCCAAAGACAGAAGGATCCCATGATCAGACACCCCTGGACCTTTGCCTTCAACCTCAAAGCTGGACCCAGATCTGTAGGAACCTAGAGTAAACCTTTGGAGGAAGCCATTTCCTTCTTACCTATCCCAGCCTCAAACCAAAGCATGGGGTTGGGCTTCTCCAAGCCTGGCCCTTGCATGGCTCTGTGGGGACCCCTTCATTAGAACTGCCCTTGATCAGCAGATCGGGTGGCTCTGGATGGACCGGGTGGAGGGAGGAGGCTGGCTCCCTTTCGGGCAGCCACTGAGGTGTGGGATCGCTGACAGCCTCCCCCCACAGATCGCATGCGTTCCAGCATCACTTGTCAGCCTCGCTGGGCGCCTCATCAGGTGGGAGGCTGCGCGATCGATCCTCTCACCGCTGCCTTGGGGAAGGGACTTGGCTGGCAGCCTCACAGTGAGTCAGAGGGAGCTGAGTGCCAGCCTGTGTCCCCACTCCAAGGACCCTGGGGTGACCAATCATGAGATGCTGGCAGCTCTGCAGTGACAGAATTATCATTAACGTTTACATAGTGCCTGCACATTCTGCTGGAGTGTTTTAATAAATGACCGTGGGGAACAGTATGTATAGAACTGCATAGATGTGACCCGCTAAACACTCCTGAAGTATTCAGGCAGCTAAGAGGCAGACGGAAAGGCTCTGGGGCAGAAGAGAACCAAGTCCTGGTCATCCTAAAGAGTAGCAGCAGAATAAGCTTCCAGAACACACTTCCTGCCAGGGAGTCCCTGATCTCTGTAATGCAGGATTTCCCTAGTTTTTTATTTCAATTGGAACAACACAACCTTAATGCTAGCTTCCTTTTGGGCAAAAGCAATCAAATGCAGCCAATAGCTTTGTGCCTGTCTATGATGGGCAGCATGGGCATCGAGGATCTGTCTAGTCTCTTGTGTGTAGAGGAGGTCAGCGAGGCTTAGCAAGACCCTTAACATACCTGAACTCTCCAACCATTAAAAGATATTTTCCCTCTCCCCTCCCCAGGATGGTCTCCCAGAACAACACTCTATTCATTTGCTGAGAACTTACATTTGAGATGCTGGGAACAGTTAGTTGCAGGATACTTAGAGCAATAAGTCTTTAAATTAGACATTAGGAAGGACTTCCAGCTATCAATATTGATAGAGTAGAATGTGAGCTTTCTTCTCCTTATAATCTTTACAGGATTTTTTCCCCTCTACCCTCTTAGCATCGGGAAGGATGAGATCATTCTTGTGTACATTTTAAATAAAGGCTTAGAGGTTCTGCATGTTTTAATATCTTGATAACATCTTTTCCCAGCCTTCTAGGATCATACTGATGTATGATTTTTTTACTTAAAAGCATCCCTCACCCCTAAATGCACACCTGGAGCTGCCAGCTCTGGGGATCGGTGGCTGGTATGGTGTTGGGGAGAACTGAGGTGACCTCTGTTCTGTGACTTCCTGCGGGCAGGGACATGGTCCTGTCAAACTCCCAAGAGTCCCCTGTCCCTGGCCAGGCCCTCACTGCTGCAGCAAGTCAGGTTTCCCGGCTCTAGTGAATTCTGGAGGGGACTGACCTAATTTCCAGAGTCTAAAGGGTGACAAAAGCCGCAGTCAAAACTCCTGTAAGTGGGTGATACAAAGTCTCTATTAGAAAAAAAGTAGCACCTCCATAGGAGAGAGGCCTCCCGTGCCCCACGCCTCTCAGACACAGCCCTCTGAGGAGGGGGGGATGCCTGCTTCTGCTTGGGCAGCTCCTGAGGGGAGGTCGCCTTGCTGTCTCCCTGCAGTACCTACCACCTCCTCCCAGACCCCCAGTGTCAAAGGACCTCTCTACCCATGGTCACCTGCCAGACCACATGACCCAGGGGAGCTGCAGGAGAGGCCTGGACCACACTGGGTGTGGCTGACATCTGGGTTTGGCCTTCAGAGTTGAATTCTATTTGCTGTCTGCCTGGGAGGCACAGGCTCGCCCACACCCAATGCATCCACATGCCCTGTGAAGTAGCTATTATCATACCTAATTTATAGAGTCGGGAAACTGAGGCTCAGTGAAGTTTAAAAAAAAAACTTGCCTGTGCTTGCCCAGCTAGCCAATGGGCAGAACTAGAATTGAAACCCAGTGGCATCCTTCCTCAGATCAAGTTCTCTCTCCCCTATTCTGATGCGTGCCAACCTTCATTGGCATGAGAAGGAAGGGGGTTGTAGGTGCTGTCCCTCCCTAGCCTCCCTCAGGAGACTCCTGGCCTTAAACTTGGCCCTGGCCAGATTTCTGGATATGGATGCAATTTTTGTTGATCTCAGTGGACACCAGGAGCCAGGAATGAGCAGGGATGCAAGATCTGCCAAGTCCCATCCCTGGTTCAAGACTCTAACTTGCCAGCCCATTCCTTGCTCTCCTGACTCAGACCTGTGGTAGATCAGATTTTCCAAAATGGCAGCAACAGTCCCTTCCATCCCACAAGCTGTTCTTACAGTGGAACTTCCCATCCACAGGCAGGGTCTGTATTCTTTCCCAGTTAGTCAAGAGGACTGGTGATTAGAACTAAGATAGGACTTCTGAGGCTTCATAAAAGATAATATCATCTATCTATCTCCCTCGGGACACTTGCTCTGGCAATCTAGCCACCATGCTGTGAGGAAGCCCAAGTAGTGAGTATAAGAAAATGTAATGCAGACCCCTTCTCACCCTCTCATGCTTGACCCACCCAGGCCCGCCACCACCTTGTCGGAGACATTCTGCCCACGGACTGTCACGGTCTTAATGGGACCATCCCATGCACATACTGCAGAATGTTTTCTGTTCCTAACCATCGAATGTTCCCATAACATCTGCTTCCCCTCCCTCCCCACCCTCATCCCTGTGTAACTGTTAGTTGACCTTGTCTAGATATCTTCCTATAAAGGCTACATTCACCCAATAGCGGGTGGACTGAAATTCTCTTCAGACCCCATCCCTGTGTCACTTGCCCCAGCTCCACTCCCATCTCCATCCCCATGCCTGCATCCCTTAATAAACTCCCCTCCTCGGATCCTCGATGGGTCCCTGGCTGTGCCTGTACCATGGCCCTTCCCCAAGCCTGACAGCCAGGAGGAAAAGCACCTGTAGGTATCTGACCAACAGCTCCAGGTGAGGCCGCGGCCAGAGCCAGGTGTGTGAATGAGCAGGTGACGCCAACATGCAGTCACTGAGCCCCCTGCCTGGGGCTCTTTCCAGCTGAGGCCTCAGACACGAACCACTCTTGCTGTGCTCTGTTTAAATTCTCGACAACAGGATCCTTGAGCCTAACACAGTGGTTTCTTTCGAAGCCAGTGCGTTTGTGGCAGTAGGGTAAGCAGAGCAGACCCTGAAGCAGGGACTGTGGGGCAGTGCAGGCGACAGGCCCCGATGGGACATAGGGACTTAAGACAGCGAGGATGGGAGTGGGTCAGCTCCTGCCTCGCGAGGCACTTTACACCTTATGAGGTGCTTTTCCAAGCTATTGACCACAACAACTCTCATTTCACAGATGGGAAAACCCTATTTTCAAATGATGCTTCACGTCGCTATGTCCAGAGGCTAAACACTTGCCCAGGGTCATGTGGGGCCCAGGCAGCACCAGGATGCCCCCCGGGCTGCCCCCAGAACCAGGACGCTTCCCACCAAAGCGGGGCTGCCTCCGTCCCACTGGCCTCCCTCAGCCCTTGACAAATCAAATGGCACTGCTGCTTGGTGCCGAGCCGTGGATGGCTAGAGACCTCCCCCCGCATGATTGGTTTGAATTCTGTGCCTTTAGTACCCATCATGTGAAAAGAAAAATCTCGAACATTGTTTAATAAACAGAGTCAGTGGAAAGCAATTGGATGGCAGGTGTTATTTATCAAATTGTGGGAAATAAGTTCATCAGGAAAAATCAATCCCGGGGTGGCTGTTTTACAGCAGGGAGGGTTTAAGTGGGGAGGGGGCTCATTCAGGAGTGGGAGGGGCCTGCAGGGGGTGAGCGGGCATCGGGGTACGTCAGCCTGCTCTGTATCGGGCAGTTTTTCCATCTGCTCTGGAACTGCCGCGTCTCTTTGGGGCTCCATGGCCCGGGCTGTGCCTTCCTTAGTTCTGGGCGTGGTGGCAGACAGGTGGGCCCCGGGCTGACTCAGGTGCTGGGATGCATCATTAGCTGGCTATGGATAAAGTGTCCCATCCTGATTGCCTCTGTCCCCACCTCCCAGCACTTCCTGTGGTCCATCCCTGGCTCCTGAAGACATTTGAATCCTGATAACCATAACATGGGCCCAGCTTCTTCTCAGGATGGGAGCCTGTGAGCAGAGCTGGCTGGAACCAGCACCCCAAAAGCAGCCGGGAGGGAGCAGCTCCTGGTGAGGATGCACGGTCTATGCTCTGGGGAGGGGAGTTCTACTCAGACCTCCCTGCCTGGTGGGAACACTTCTAGCAAATTCCTGGCAGGATGCCATCAAAGTAGTCACCCTCCCCCTGAGTCACATAAAGAGGGATGCTCCTCTTTTGGGTTATTCCATCTCTGGGATTTTGGTGAGAAGGGATGCCTCAGTTTCCCCGAAGCTCTTCCACTTTATGCCTTCTAGCCCATGGAAACAGTATTTTTTCATGATGTAATGGTCAGGTTTCCATGTCACTTGGCCAGGCTCTAATAGCACACCCTGACCCAGATGTTGCTGCAATGGTATTTTGTAGATACAGTCAGCGTCTACAATCAGTTGCCTTTAAATAACTGAGATGGCCCTCCATAATGGAGGTGGGCCTCATCTAATCAGTTGAAAGGTCTTACAAGTTAAAAACTGAGGTTTTCCCAGAAAATAAATACTGCCTCAAAACTGCAGCATTGATTCCTACCTGAGTTTCCAGCCTGCCCTACTGATTTCATACTTACCAGCCCCACAATCTATGACCCAATTCCTTTAAAATGAATAAATTAATTAGTGTATAGTTTACACACACACACATACACACACACACACACACACACACACACACACACTCACACATGTACATATGTACCCCTCCTATTGGCTCCATTTCTCTGCCAAACTGTGGCAATACAGTTGAACCCTGGAGTAGGACATTTCTATTCTCCTTGATGGTTCTTTGATTCAGAGGTGACAGGCAGAGGTGTGTGGAAGGTGAAGATGGCATGAGAATACACACTTTTCTGAGCCTGTTCCGTGTGGACTTTGCTGCATGTCCTAAGGAGAAAGTAGTCTGATGGAAAGAGCACTGGGCTTGGAGTCAAAGGCCTGAGTTCAGGCCTTGGCTCATGACTTCCTGACACTCTTCTGTGAAATGGGGAGAGTTCCAGGAGCACTTAGGGTAATCAAATCAGATAGGAGAGTTAAAGAATTTTGCAAAGTCATAGAAAAATGTCATTTGGGCACCTCTGAATTTTTTCAAGTGCAGATTTATTCCACAAATTATCTAGGAAAATGATTTGGGGGGAGAATGTGTCCAGCAGGTGGAAGTGGACCTGGCTCTCTTTCCTCTGAATGCCTTCAGCACCGTCAGACAAGAAGACAAAAAATCGGGGTCATTTGTCGAAACCAATTAAAGCTGTCAACAGAATTCAAAAGAGGTCTATCAGTGATGCAAATATGAGTTTACTATATGAACTTGTTATAAGGCAACATCAGGGAAGCAAAAACCCCATTGGAAGGGGCTTCGGTGAGGCAGCTGGGCTGGGGGCGCTAAGGGGAGAGGGGCAGCTTTAGTGCCCGGGGTCCTGCTGCCCCCAGATGCCCACTTGCCTTGCCTACCTTGACTTTTTGGAGTCAATGACTCTGGAGGGCACTGGGGTCAGGAGAATGTCCTTGGACCATGATCTGTTTGTATCCTCAGCAGAGGAGGAGCTGTGGGCAGATGGCGGGGCTTGGCTTCTACTGGGAGGAAGGGGGAGGGTCACATCGCCAGCTGGTAATGCTTATAGGATTCTAAGGCTGGCAAACAATGGTCTGCAAAGGGACCACCCTGTGCCCTTACTGCCTTTAGGATCCTAGGGCCCACCTCTCTGTTTTTAACTCCTTCCTGGCCTGTGTCATGACTAACTTAAGAGTTTTGTGTGGTCAAAGTCCACCATGTCCTATGTCTTGGCACACAGCTTTTAGTGAGTATATAAATGAAGTCCCAAGGGTGCTCAATTTACTGGTCGTCATTTACTATTGTAATACACCTGTGTGCAGTATAGCAGGGGCTCTGTGAGAAAGTGGAGGAGGAAGGCGGGAGGGAGAAAGAGAAGAGGGAAGGAGAGGAAGGAAGATGAGGGGAAAATGGGGGTCTAGTTAACTAAAGAAATAGACAAAATAGTTCCTATCCTCCTGGGATTCGCACCTTCCACTTGAGGAGGTGAAATACGCTCGCACAATGTTAATCGTTTGCTTCTATACAGCATAATGAGCCTCATCCTGCAGCATCTCCCTGGTGAAGAATTAGCAGCCTGCCTGTGTCCAGGCGCAAGGCAATCTCCTGAGGAACACACCTGGAGGTGCCAGGGCAGAGGGAGACAAGTCCAACCTGGATGGGGTGTGGTTAGATTAATGAGGGCTAAATCTGGAGGGTGAGAGGTTGGAAAGGCCACCCGAGTGGGGCGTTGGCCATTTTCTGAGCTGAGTACACTGGCAAGTCTGGAAAAAGCCCTCTCTGGATCCGGGCAAGATTGATGTCTCACATCTTGCCCATCTCAAGCTGTCAGGGACCCTCTTCCTTAGAGCACATTCGGGCGGCACAGTCTTGCATTAATTTAGAGCTAATTGTCAGGTAATGAATTCGATTTGGCTAACCATATTGAAATCCCTTCTGCTCCCAGCTGAACACCAGTAAATCATTTGCATCACAAATCTCCTCCCTGGATGCTCAGCTTGCCCAAGCTGTTGATCAGACCCTTCCTGCCTCCCCACACTCCCTGGTCTTTGAAATCAGATGAATATCTGCACATCTTGTTAGAACTGCTAAGATGAAACTCGCACAAGAAAACTGAGTTCGGGAAAGTGTCTTTGAACCGTCTAGACCATGGTTCTTAAAGTGTGGTCCTTGAACTAGCAGCCTCAGTACCCTAGTAACTGGATTGAAACACACCCTAAACTAACTGAATGGGAAGCAAGGAGTGGGGCCCAGCAGTCTGTCTGAACAGCTTTCCAGGGGATGCTAATGCACAATGGAGTTTGTGATCTGCCAGATCCCCCAACCAGTCAAGATTCTTCTCAATTCACTTTTAACTCCCTGCAAATGCAACTTCCCTTCTACTATCTGGATTTTCTTAGGACTTTTGAATTTATTTTTCTTCTACTTCTGTATTGGCTAGAATTAGACAAATATAAGTGGCTTAAACAAGATGGAAGTTCATATCTCTAACACAAAGAAGTTGGAAGCAGATAGTCCAAAATTGGTGTTGTGGCTTCATGACCACATTACTTTACTGTTCTGTTGTGCTTAGCATGCCACCTCATGGCCCAGGATGTCTGTTCAGGATCCAACCATCACGTCTGCATTTGAGTGAGTAGAAAAGAAAGAGGAGAGAAGGGCATGCCCATTTCTTCACCGATACTTCCTGAAAGTTACACACAGAGATTCCATCTTCTATTTCCTTGGCCAAAACTTCGTCTCTTGGCCATACCTGGTTGCACGGGAGGCTGGGAAATGTGATTTGCATTCTGGGTGTTCATGCACCAGGAAATCAGCTCTGCTTTTTGCGTCCTTTCGTTGATAATCGATGGCTGTCCTTGGGCAGGAAGGCAGTGCAGGCTGAGCAGCTAACTGCTGGAGGGACTTGGGCACTGTTAGGGTTTGGATTTAGAATGTCCCCCTAGACCTCACAGTGACAAGGCGGCCATGTTGGAGGCGGGGCTTGGTTGCTGAGGAGGGGTGCCTGGGGGTGTGGCCTTGGGGAGTACATATGGTCCCCCCTCCCCTTGCTCTCTCTCTCTGCTTCGGGCCTCTGTGCTGTGAGAGCCGAGCTCCTGTGCTGTCCTCTCTCTGCCTCCCACCACCAGGCCTTGAGCTCCACAGCCTCCACCCAGCCTAACGTGGACTGTACCTCTAAACTCTCCAGAACTGTGAGAAAAGAAACCTTCCTTCTTCTATGTTGTTGTCATCAGTTTTTTTAGGTCACAGTAGTGAGATTGCTGACTGAAGCAGGCACCCTTGGTGACGATGAAGGCAGGGGCTGTCAAGGCAGGAAATCCAGCTCAGGGCTCGATTTGGACAACAGCTTTTGAGAAAGCCGTTCTGGAAATGAGAAATGTGATTTGTATTCAAATCAGGGGAACTCTCGTGGAGAATATTATATGGTTGGTCACCTCAGCTCTTATACAGATCAAAACCAAGCAAATAAGCAAATACTGAGGCCCACAGAGGTGGAGGGGGTATTTGCCTGAAGTCTTAAAAACCAACCAATGAAATGATAGAATTGATGGTGACTCCCTGTATGTGACCACAAGACCACCAGCAGGTGGACACACACTCCTAGATAAACCTGACCACACATAGTCACCACATCGGGGGTGTCTGCAGTTAGAGAAATTCCAATCCTAGGTCTGGCTTGCTTGAAGATTTCAATCCTACCTGGGAAATTCCAATCCTACCTGTGAGCCTTGAATGAGACACTTGACCTCTATAACCCTCAGGTTCCTCATCTGTTAAATGGGTGCAGTAATCACTTCCATGATTCTGAGGAGGATTAGACCAAAAAATTGGCATCAAGTCCCTGACACTTCTGCAGGTGTGCCTTAAGATTTCTTTTCTATCTGGAGCTGTCTTTTTAAGGGCATCCTTAGGCATGATCATTCACTAAAGAGGTTTCCCATCAGGTGAATCTTAAATGGACCTGTTTGCTCGAATACCTGCTCAGCTGAGAAATTGCTCTTGGGACCCTGGGTTCAACAAACACCAAGCAAGGCTCTGAGGTAGACAAGCCTGGGTCCCTGAACCTCAGTCTGTGATCCGAGCAGGGAAGGGCAAAGGAACCCGTAATGACTGATGCTTCTTAGGTCCTCAGCATGGGATGGGCTTTGTCTGGTTTAATCATTGTATACTGCTGATACAGATGATGACCCCGTCCGGAGCAAAGTTAGGGCTCAGCTTAGGGACAGGGTTTGGATCAGGGCCTCATTCCTGGGACTAAGGAAGGAATAAAAGGAAAGATGGTGGGGACTTCCGGGGCTCAGTCGCCCTGTCTCAGCTCTTCTCTGCGGGTGAGGTTCCCCAGAGGAGCCAGCACTAAGGCACACCTCTCCCCCTCCTTCAAATCAGCCCCCAGCTGCTTGCCACAAGTCTCTTCTACCAGAGCTCAGTGGTCTGGGCAGGGACAAGCAAACGTGCGGGAACCACTGAGCATGTTCTGCAGAATCGACTGCAGATTGACTGTCATTCCACTCAATCTTCAGTATTCCACGCATCTGTTCCCATCCATCCCCGAGGAAAGTTGGAATCGGTGCTAGGGTTAGGAGTAGGTTTCCCCATCAATATCATACACAGAGCAATGGAGGCTGAGAGAGGCTAAGCTGCTGTGCAGAGTTCCCTGGAATCCTCCAGTGGGAGACTGGAGCCAGGCAGGACCCTCCTAAGCATGTCTTTGCAGTGTTGTTGCTCTGCTGAGGTGCTCGCAACGCTGCAGAAATGCAATCTCAGGCCTGGCACTGTCCCCCAAGTTTCCCCATGCTTAACAGCCTCACCGTATCCTGTTGCCTCGGACACTCTTCCTGCGTATGGCCCATCGCTGTCCCCGACGCTTCCTAACTGAAGCTAATGAGTTGCTGGAACTCTCTTTTCTATACATAGCAACAGAAAATATTGCAGAGCAAACACCGACCCCCGCAGAGTCACAAAGGAGGTTCATTTAAGTTGGCATCAATTTTGCTAACCTCCTGCTGAAATATTTGCCAATCTGGCCAAGGTTTTGAGCTGCCTGGGGCCCAGAAACACCTCTTCTATTCAACGCTGTCCTTGAGTGTGATCAAATTTCCAGAGCTTGCAGAGGCCGCTCTGCAATGGTTTAGGCGACCTTGGCTGTGGGATCAATACAAGGCGAGGGTCCACGTGGGACATGCTTTGCTTGCTGGCTTGCCCCTCTATTCTGTTTCCAGCTGAAAACTGCGGGCGCAGTGGAGCTTGGCAAGGGAGGGATGCTCTGCCCCAGAGTCCAGGAACTTGGGACCAGGCCTCTCTCTTGGGCAGTGTCTTTGTTGGATTTCTCGGATGCTTTTTTGCAAAGCACATTGTCTCTACCGTGGTTTCTCCTGGCCACTGTGTGAGATGAGCCAGGCAGGGGATTGCTATCTCTAGTTGTGGTGTGGAAATGGTAGTCAGAGGGTTACCCGATTTTCCAGGGCCATGTCTGACTCTGCCCAGGCCTGTGCTCTTTCTTCCTTCAGGAGCCGTTATGTGTATAAGCAGGGCTCTGCAGTGTCTGCCAACTCTTGTGAATGGAATCATGGAAATTTTGCTTCTCACATCTGGCAGAGACAAGATCCTGAAGTGACAGGGCCCATCTCAGGGCCTGTTCAGCCCTCCCTCGGACTCACCCCATGTCACACTGGCCTTCTGCAGCCTGAGGAGCCTCTGCACACCTGCCCTCATGGGACCCTGCTTGGGCCACTGGGGGCTGCCCCTCCACTCAGATGATCCTTCCCCTGCTGGCCCTCAGCAAATCTTACCCACCCTGTTTTTCCATCCTCTCAGATCCCACTGGAGACCAGATAGGATGACCTAAGAATTAGAGGTGATCCGTCCTGCATGATGAATCCCTCTTAGCAGGGCTGATGGGAGATTGGTAGATTGATGTGGTGAGCAGCCCTGGGCTCCTGTGCAGCTTTTACCCAGCTGCGATCTCCACACCTCCATCCCATGCCCAAGGATATCTTCCTAATCCCCTCCTGCCTTCTCTTTCCATCTTGGGAACCTCTGTTTGAAGTTGGCCAATTTCATAACTGTCGCTGCATGTGAACCTCATGTGAACCTCCTTGTGAAGCTCTAAAGGGATGTTTGACCCTATGGTTGAACAACAGAGGGCCAGAGAATGGAGCTGATGAGTTATCATCCCCACTGGCCCAGGAAGGTGACACAAGTAGCAGTTAGAACAGACTCTCTGGGTCCAGAATGTCTGGATTTGAAACCCAGCTCTGCCACCTACTGGCTCTGTGATCTTGGGCAAGTCACTCAACCTCTCTGTTGCTGATGGGTAAAATGGGGAAACTTTAGTCCCTACGTCAAAGGATCATTATGAGTGTTGGATGTGAAAATGCATGCAAAGTACTTACAACAGTGCCACACACATGATAAATCCTCAGAACATCCTAAAAATATGAGCTGTTTTAGTAATTCCTATTGTGTGCCTTTCTTATTGTTGCCATTCTTGGCTATCTTGTTAACAATACAGAGGCATGTATAGAGCTTAAAAGGTGTCCATATAATGTCTCGTTTGCTTCTTCAGTATGAGCAAAGATTATGGGATATGCCCATCACATTTAATTTTAAGTGTGTTGGGCTGGGCGTGGTGGCGCATGCTTGTAATACCAGTACTTTGGGAGGCAGAGACGGGAGGATCCAGGTTCGCGGCCAGCCTCAGCTCTCTCTCTCTCTCTACTTAGTGAGGCCTTCTGCAACTTCGTGAGACCCGGTTTCAAAATAAAGTATAAAAAATAAGGCCGGGGGTATAGCTCGGAGGTAGAACGCCCCTGGGTTCAATCCCCGGTACCCCCCCAAAAAAAAGTAATTTTAAGTGTCAACTTGACTGGGTCACAGGGTGCCCAGATATTTAGTTAGACATTATTTAGGGCATGTCTCTGATGATGTTTCTAGATTAGAAGAACACTTAAATTGGTAGATTCAGTAGATAAGATTGCCTCCCAATGTGGGTGGGCCTCATCCAATTAGTTGGAGGCCCAAAATAGAACAAAAAAGCTAAACAAGAGAATTACCTCTGCCTGACTCTCTTTGATTGGGGACATCAGTCTTCTACCTTGTGACTCAGGCTCAGACTGCAACTTACACCATCAGCTCTCCTGGGCCTCCAGCTTGCCAACTGCAGACCATGGGACTCCTCCATAACTGAGAGAGCCAATACCTTATAAAATATAGATTAACATATATATTATAAATAATATATTATAACCTATATAATATATATATCATATGTATATATGGATAGATACACACACACACACACACACACACACACACACACACACTTATCCTACTGGTCCCATTTCTCTGGAGAACAATGATTTATACAATACTCAAGGTCACAGAGTCAGTGAGGTGGCAGAGCCTGATCTTTTTTTTTTTTTTTTTTTTTTGCGGAACCCAGGATTGAACCCGGCCCTATTTTTTTTATACTTTATTTTGAAACTGGGTCTCACGAAGTTGCGGAGGGCCCCACTAGGTGTAGAGAGAGAGAGAGATAGAGATAGAGAGAGAGAGAGAGAGAGAGAGTTGAGGCTGGCGGTGAACCCGGATCCTCCGGTCTCTGCCTCCCAAAGTACTGGGATTACAAGCGTGCGCCACCACGCCCGGCAGAGCCTGATCTTAAACTTGGTTCCAAGTCATTTTTTTTTAATTTCTTGATGTTACTCAATGCTACTTCCTATACAATGAAAGAAAAAAGAAACAGTGGGTGACTCAGTATAACCATTCCTAATTACTGGGGGAAGAAAAATCCCTATGAAGATATCTCATTTTGAGGAGAGTGTGTTTGAAAAAAAAATTACAAACGAAATTCTAAGCCCATCCCAGAGCCAGCTGCAATTCTTTGCCAGTCACTGGAGTTCAAAAAGGGAGACTTAAGGAAGGTCTTCAGGAGAATTACTTAATTTAGAGCACTGGAAACCCAACAATTATTTGCTTAAAAATAGAATTTGCTGAAACAACTCCAGCTTCTTATTCTTCTCACTGCATAATAAAGTAATTAGTAATTTGTGTCACTCTGGTAATTTTTCTCCTTCCCATAATCACCAGCAATGACACTGTTGGCATGCTAGGGTCCCAGCACATGCACACGTGCACACACGCACACGTGCTCACACACACACACACATGCGCGTACACACACACACACACACACATACACACACACACACACACACACTTATGCACATATTCATATTTGATCCCTGGATGAACATAGCTTTTGTTGTTTTGTTGTGGCTGTTTAAATGAAAGGTTCTGTGACCCCTATTATTTATCTATTACCGTATGTATAAGACAGTCTGTGTGTGACTGTCATAGAAGTAGAAATAAGGCCAGAGAACTGTCAAAATATCCCCAAATATCAAACAAAATCTCTTATGAGAATGGTGGGTACCTATATATTGCCAACTGTAAGTCAGGACCTTTATCTGACAAAAAGATTTGTTCTGAAGTGTGGGTTGTATTATATTGTTTAATATGATGGGTTTTACAAAGGTATAAAAAGTAAATCACATTTCTTTATACATTTACACATTTCTTTATTTTACATTTCTTAGGCTGAGAAGAATGAAACTGTCTAAAAATGTGGATAGTTTAAGAAAATTCAGACCATAATTACAAAGGAAACTTAGATGTGTTTTAACACCTACTATGTACAAGATTTATGAATGGCTATTATATATCAAGTAAATACTCAACTTTTTGAAACACAGAAATGATATTGGATATTATATCCCTAAGCTTACCAAATTTTATCCAAGTTTATTGGAGAGGCCAATTTATAAGAAGCTTCAGGTGACTATGAGAAATGAAAGAAAAACAGGAAGTGCAAAAGATTGGTCTCACCATAAAAAAATGGTAAATATTGAAGAGATAGACATGTTTAATCTGATTTAAACAGTACACAATGTAGACATGTGAGAAAACATAGCGAAGTACCCCAGATGTATAGTTTTTATATTGATATGTATCAGTTAAAAATAAATTTAATTGTAAAAAGATTGGCTCCTTTCCCTGTTCATCATATAATAATCTATTACATTCAAATTAATATACTATAATAAATATTATCACTGCTAACATTTATTGAATATTTGCCATGGTTCACGTTCTGTGCTAAGAGGGTTACCTGCCTCATGTCCTTTAATTCTCATATCAACTCTGTAAGTTAGCTATTAATATTATCTCTACTTTATATATGACAAATATGGCAGAGACTGTTGCTTACCCTATATCCATTCTTCTCTTTCTTTTTAAAGTAATAAAATCAAGCTGGGCGCTGTGACACATACCTATAATCCTAGTACTTGGGATGAGGAGACAGGAGGATTGCAGATTCGAGGCCAGCAACATGTAGTAACTTAGTGAGACCCTGTTTCAAAATAAAAAATCAAAAGGGCTTGGGTGTAGCTCTGAGGTATAATCTCCCTGTGTTCAATCCCCAGTACTGGAAAAAATATATATATATTTCTAAAATATATATGTATTTATTTATATATATATTTCTAAAAATATATATATTTATTTATATATATTTCTAAAAAGATAGTATTATCAGAAGCCCCAAATTATCTCTTCAATTTTTCAGTTAAGGAAATAGGTTTCAACCAAGTGTAGTGGCATGTGCCTGTAATCCCAGCTATTCTGTAAGCTGAGGCAGGAGAATTGCAAGTTGGAGGCAGCCTTGGCAATTAGGGAACCCTATCTCAAAAAGTAAATAAAATAAAATAAAATAAAATGGTATAGGTCTCAATCAAACAAAATAGGGAAAAACTATCACCTAATAATTTTGTGTTTAATACTTTAACCTAATAAAATTTTTCCAAGATGCACATCAAGTTTTATGTACAGGAAATGTTCATCATAAAGATGTTTATAATCATATTTCTAAAATTTCTCAAAATTGAAATTCATCAAATGAGTGATAACATCTTGGGGCCGGCCCAAGAGTGACGCGAACTGCGCAGGGGGGTGAGCATCGGACGACCCGGACTTTCCCTCCTCCGGACCGGAAGCCATGTCTGGCATGAACTCGTTTATTAGAAAGCACA
>PVJS01017600.1:0-35955 GCA_004027185.1 Glis glis
AAAAAAAAAAAAAAAAAAAAAAAAGAAAAAAGAAAAAGTTCAGTTTAACAAATTATTATCAGGCAAACACCATATAGCTACCACCCTGGGAGACAGTTGACTTTTAATAATACTGGAGCAGGAAAGCTGGCACTGTACCCTCGACTGTTGGCCTGTGTGCTTCCCCGCAGCCATTCTGGCAGCCACCCTGGGCTGAGGGGTGTCCCTCAGACATGGGGCACCACTGACGTGTGGCCGCCCTGGGTTTGAAGCTGTGACTTGAACTTCCTTCTCAGCCTCAGTTCCCTGACCTGTGTCCCAGCAGACCCAGGGAACATGCAGACTTAAGGATTTTGGGTGTGATCCAAGGAAGCAAGGGTTGTCTAGAAATCCACATTATGGTACTTGGAAGGTTGAGACAGGAGAATAGCAGGTTCCAGGCTATTGCCTGATAACTTAGTGAGACCCTGTTCCAAAATAAAATAAAATAATAAAATAATAAAATAAAATAAAATAAAATAGGGCTGGGGGTGTAGCTCAGAGGTAGAATGTCCCTGGGTTCAATCCCCACTGCCACACAAGGAGAAAGAAAGGAAGGAAGGAAGAAAGAAAGTCAAGTCATAGTATGAAGCTCTGGGGCAGGCCTAGAGGCCAGGTCTGGTTGGCTTAGCACTTGGGGCTAGCCACAAGGCATTTGCCACCGTGGCAGAACTTGGCCCTCCTGTCCCAGCCTGGATGGGGGCAAGGCCATGTCTGTGGGCACAGCCTCTTCCCCAGGGGGTTTGGAGGAGGATTGCCCTCAGGTAGATTTTGCTTGTGGATGGAATTAGAGAGAGCATGGGGAGGGGGTGAGAGACATATATAGTTGCCAAGGTCACACCCTCAGGGACCCACCTCCCTCCTACCAAGCCTCACTTTCAGAGGCCGCGCCCCCAGGGACCTGCCTCCCAGCATGGCTGCTTGCGGAGCATGAGGTCCAAGGTACATTTTATTTTCAAACCATAACACCCACCTCTATTCCCTGCCCTTAGCTGCCCCTTGCTGTGTTCAGCCCCCATGAAGCTTCCTCCTGTCTGCCAGGCAAGGAGTCGCAGCAAGGAGCAGGACAGACTGAAGTGCCTTCTGCTGGGGACTGATGGTCTTCACAGAGAGGCACTCTGCTCAGTTGGGCAAAATGTTCCATGGGGTGGGAATACTCTCTGTGGCACTGGGCAGTGCAGGGAGGGGGCCAGGAGACAAGCAGGTGGGGCACATTCTGTCCTTTATCATAGCAGGGCTGGGTATGGAGCGGTGATGGCCAGGAGGGGCTTCCTGCCTGAGACCAGAGGCAAAGGGTGCAGACCGCAGGCCAGGCTTAGGCATCAGGAACAGTGAGGGAGACTGGGGCAGAGCATGCACGAAGGCCACACAGAGGGCAGCAGGGCTGACGAAGAGTGTGCGGAGCAGTGAGAGGCGGGTGGGATACCTGTGAGCCTCGCAGAGGGGCATAGCATGTCAGAAGTACATTTTAGGAAGATTCCCTCTGGGTGTGGTGTGCATGCCTGTAATCCCAGTACTTGGGAGGCTGAGACAGGAGGATCGCAGGTTCAGGGCCAGTCTCAGCAACTTAGGAAGACCCTCAGGAACTTAATGAAACCCTGTAAAAAAAAGGGGGGAGTTTGGGGAGTGTAGTTTGGAGATAGAATGACCTTGAGTTCAATCCCTAGTCCAACACAACAAAAAGGATTCCCATGGTTGCTGTGTGTGTGTGGGGTCTGGAAGGTGGGGGCAGTGGGAGGAGTGACAAGTTTACTTGCTCATGGTTCTAGAGATTTCAGTCCATATTAGACTAACTTCCAAGCAGGAGCTGGGGCTGCAGGTCCTCAGGGCATCATGGCTGAGAGCAGAGAGAAAAAGGGTGAAAACTTGTGTCAGCCCATGGGGCAAGGGAGAGAAGAGAGCAGGAAGCCACATCCCTAGAGAGCCCGCCCCAGCAACCAAGTCCCACCTCCAACATGGTAGCCTCGTTCACCACATGAGGTCTGGGGACATTTTAAATCCAAACTGCCACCCTGATGAAGAGATGCAGAGGGAACAGCAAAGGAGGGTCCTGCGATGGAGGAGCCATCCTGGAGTTGGGGAGGCTGAAGGAGGAGCAGGTCTGGATGGGCAGCAGGTGAGTTCTGTTTGGGTGAGTTATGTTGGAGGTTCCTAAAGGGTCACTCAGAAGAAGGTGTGGAGTAGACCTTTGGGTGGCACTCAGAGGACAGGTCTGGGCTGGGGATCAAGCGGGAGTCACAGCCCCTCATGTGCCTGCTGAGCTTTGGCTCTTTCCTGAAGTAGTTGCACTGGAGTTTCCCTGGACCCACCCCGCCTGGGCAAAGGGTGGCCCTGACCAGGGGGCAGGCACGGTTCTCCTGTGTTTACCTGTGTGTGCGTCTGTGTGTGTGTACATGTATGTAGTGGTGGTGTCTTGGACAACTGACCACACAACTTAGAGGAAGGAAGATTTATTTGTTCACTGTTTTTTTTGAGATCTTGAGATTTCATTCCATGTCAATCCAGTTATATCTGTGGAACTCAGGACATGGTGGCAGGAAGGAGAGAGAGAGAGAGAGAGAGAGAGAGAGAGAGAGAGAGAGAGAAAGAGAGCGCTCTGCTCTCACATCATGGAGGCCAGAAGCAGGAGAGAGCCAACAAGCAAGAGGATTCAAAGACAAAAGCACAGTCCCTAAGGCCACACCCCCAGAGTTCTACCTTCTCCAACCATACCCTACTGGCCTAGGTTACCACTCAGTAAATCCATTACAATGGATTTATCCACTAATGAGATTACAACCCTCATGACGTAATCACATCAACTCTGAACATTAATACATGAGCTCTTCAGGGAACAGTCCATATCTATCCATAACAGGTGGCTTTTGCATTCTTCCAGTTCAAAGATAAGCTGAAGGGGGCTGGCAGTAGAAGAGGGAGAAACCAGCAGGAGTGAGGTGGGACCTGCCCCAGGAAGGTGAATTTTATGTATGAAATTAGACTCACTACAACTACACCAGCTGATACTGGAATTGGCTGATGGGAGAAGAGTTATCCCAGCCTCTAAACTCTGCCTCCTGATTTGTTTGTGTGACAGATGCATTCCTCTTGGGGGTTATATTCTGAGCCTCAGCCTGCATTCCTCTGGGGGGTAGAACTTTGGAGTACGAGGTGAAATGCAGCCCATGTCAAATCCAATTTAAGTTTAGGTGTGGATGGTGTTCTAGGACCACTCTCGATCTCCAACTCCTTGCCCGTCTGTGGACAATCTGGACTTAGCTCCGGCTTGTAGGAGAGAGGGAGGATCCATGCATGACCATGTTAAGCCATGTGATGCCTGGAAAGTCACTAGGATGGGGCCCTGGGCTAAGATTTTACGCTCATTTTGTCCTTTATCATAGCAGTGCCTGGCTGGGAGAATCCATACTGGCCTGCAGAGGAAGCCAGAGAGGGACCAGTTCATATGTTTCTCAACTATATAGATGTAAATAAATGTCGAATGAATCCTTTTGATCTCAACTCATTGTCATTTCATAAGGAAGCTGGCCTTGGCTTCTCTTCTTAATTTACATTGCGTCCATATTCTTACTAATTGTCAATATGTGTTCATTTGGCATGACTTTGTATCTCCAGTTGTTGGGGACCAGCATCTGCCACATGCTGTGTTAGCAACTATTGGCAAATTGAATTAAGATGACCTTTCCACACTAAGGTTGGCAAAACACTGTTAGTCTTCTCGTCAGACCCTTTTTTTTTGGTATTTTATTTTTCTGAGATCTTATGTCTTAGTTGTCAATCTCTGGCTTCATGGAGCAGGTGGTTTTTGCATGAACTCTGGAGCATGGGAAAGGTGTGTACTAAGACATAAAGTAAAGAAGGTCACTTTGGGCAGAGAGAAAGTCTTGGGCTGACGTGGGATGAAGTGAGATCTGCTTTTCTTCAACTCAACTCATTGGTTGAAAAATTAAATTAGTGGCTCTGCATTGTCTATAGTCTGACTGTAAACTTCTTTCCTGGGTTTAGGGTCCTCTGAACTTTCCTTCTTCCCCATTCTCACTTTCTATTATTTCTTACCTCCAAGACTTTGCTTGCAAACCTGAGCTTTTCCACCTTTCATCAAAATTGTGATTTCCATCTTCCGTAATGCTCAACTACATCTGTCTTGCAGTTCAAGTAACTTCATGCACCATCTGTCCACACAATGTCTTTGAGTTGTTTATTTATGCATATGTTATGTGCTTTTTGTTGCCAGAGTCTGTGGAAGGCTGAGATGTGGTCTCTGTCCCCTATGAAGTTCGTGGTTACCTGAGGATCAGCCGTAGGGGGAATGGCTCCTTGTGGTATTCTAGAGGTCAGAAGAGGGAGCAATCATTGCTTCCAGCCGGGAGCATCTAGCAAAGCTTCATGGAGGAGGCAGCCTATGGGCTGAGTGTTGGCATGCAAGGAAGAGATCTGGTCCTGCAAAGTTGGGGTGGAGAAGGCTTCAGCGGGGACAGTCTTGAGCAACTTTAGAAAGGCAGGAAAATGGGGGCTTGTAGAAAAGAGAGCAAGGAGGTTGTGACAATGCACAGGAGACCATGTCCGGAAAGTAAGGGCTGGGTCTGGGGGGATGGAAGGATTCCCTCTGGGCTGTAGAAGTCTTATCAGCCTGGAGCAAGGAGGCATGTTACTGTTTTTGATAAACCAACATAAACACTGAAGAAGGATCATTAAGCACCATAAGTTAAGATGGTTTGGAGTGGAGAGGGGTGGCTGTGGGGAGCAAGATGTCCTGGTATTTTTTTTTTTTTGAGGCACTAGGGATTGAACCCAGGGGCATTTTACCACTGAAACTACACTCCTAACCACTTTTATTTTGAAACAGGGTCTCACAAAGTTGCCCAGGCTGGCCTTGTACTTGCAATCCTCCTGTCTGGACCTCTGATGTTTTGGTATTTAGGAGAATGTAACTGAGGGCAGACCAGCACTGGGTGACCCCTGCACACTCAGGAATGGCAACTGGAACTGGATTGTGCCAGCCATTAAGTACTCAGTGACTTCCAAAGAGTCATCAGAGTGCTGGGGACCGTGAGGGTCTCCTGAGAAGAACAAAGGTGCCACCTGAGCTGTCTTAATGAGCATGCTGGGCTCAGAGCATCCATGCTTTACCTTAAATACTTTCATATCACTTGGAATTTTTATAAAAAATATGCTACTGAGGAAAATAATAAACATTTAGTTCTAATTCTAAACAACAACAACAACAACAACAACAACAACAAGAAGACGGAGTGTCAGAAGTCGCCTAGATGGTGATCGGCTGCATAGGGCTGAGCTCCAAGGAGCGGTTCTGAAGTGTAGTGGGTCAGGGGTATCTGGTTGCAGTGTGAGAGGAAAGCTGTGGCACCCCGGCCACGCTGGGTTGGAAATGGTGTGTCAGGTTATGATACAAGACAAACTGTCATCACGAATTAAAACCCTTCTGTGATCCGAGGGCGGTAGTCATGTCTTGGAACATTGCTAATCTTTTAAAATTTTACCAATATGAAATAAATCAACTGCTTGAGACTGGCTTGCTCAAAGGTTATTTATGTATTCATGTGTTCATTGAACATGTATCTGTTGATATTAACCTCAGAGAACATACATCAGAAAGCGGTGAACCGGAGGCGGGCTGCTGAGGGCGTGTGAGTTAGTGTGTGCTTTTTACCTCCATGTGGACTAAGATGCTATAGTTATTGGGGGTATGGAAAGCAGCTTGAAGTACAGGTTTGTTGTGTTTGTTATTGCCAGATTGATGTGAAAAGCACAAAAAATTAAACTTATAAAGGCAAATCACAGGCCTGTGGCATTATGTAGGGCTCCCACGGGCTGCATGTTTGGGTTCACATATGTAGAAGAGGAGGGGGTAGGAGGTGGGAACAAAGATGTGAGGTAGGAGGGACAGGGGAGAAGCCGGCATGTTTTGTCCTAGGGCAGTGAGTCTCTTTTCTGTCACTGTAAAATCCTGGGTGCAGGTGAAGCATGCAGGTTTGCCCCCCCGCCCCAGAGATTCATATCGAGCTGGAGCCCTGCAGCCCACGGTTGACGCAGCTGCCCACTCCAGGTAGTCCTGAGGAGGAGCGAGTCCCCTGGCGTAGTTATCTGTATTGCGTTTTCCAAAGGCACCAAGTGGGGCGTCCCATCTGTTTCAGGGCCACACTGGATTCATGCACTTGGGACGGCAGGGTTTTCCCTTGGCTGCGTATGTCCCTGGTGTCAAATACCAGAGGCCCAGGAATCAAAGGCTGGCCTGTGAGGCCCAGCACCAGGCTGTGGGTGGGGTAGAGGCTGCACAGGGCAGAACACCTTTTGGACAGGGAGGGCTTGGAGGTTTGGGAAAACCCTGTGAGCCAAGAGGCACAGAGCAGAGAGGAGCAAGACTGTTCTGAGTTCCAGACAGGCCCCTTTGCTGCTCCACACAGCTGCCTTGGGAATCTGCTTTGGAGTGGGAAGGGACAGAAGTATGTTTCCATACACCTGTTACCCTTAATCCATTCCAGACCTAGAGAGCAAAGGGCCCAGGGTCTGACACCCTGTAATAGAACCAGTACCGATGTGAGGGTTGGAGGGACTTGAGAAAGCTTTCCCAACTATCTCAGTTTACAGATGTGTAAACCAAGGCCCAGTGAGGAAAGATGACCCCGTGACGTGAAAAGATGTGCTGGGTGGACAGAAACGGGTCTCTCCACCTCTGCCATCCCAGCCGGATGACCTCGAGCAAATTACACAGCCTCTGCTCATCTGTAAATGGGGTTCGTGATACCTCACTGTCAGGTTGTTAGGAGGATTCCGCATGACTTTTCTTGCAATCTGGCACCCGGCAGCAGGCACTACAGCTGTTGATGCCCAGGGCTGCCCAGCTCAGTGTTCTGCTGTGTACCCCGCTGTCGCTGCCCCCCCAGCACTCTACAGCATGGTCAGCCCCTTGCTCCAGCTGTGACTCTGGGCTTGGGATGTGGGGCGGCGAGCAGTATCTGTTTGCTAACTTTGTGTATTGCTTAATAAGGAAAACATGGCTTGTCCTGGCAAACAGTGCATCTGGCCATATATGGGGAAAAGGAGTAACTTGGATACAGTCGAAGATGCAATTCCGAGCTCTTCTGATTTAAAACAAAAAGACGATATGGAGTTACCACTTTTTGGGGGTCCAGTTTGGTGATGGGGGAATTTCTGGTTATAAATAGGCAACATGTTGCAGTGTGAGCTTTAGAAATAGCTGTGAACTGTTTGGGGAGCAAATCCTTTCAGTACTCAAAAGGGCTTGGCATGGAGGCAGGGTCTGGTGGACAGAGAGAAAGCAGCTGTCTGCAGTCGTGCGGAGAGAATCAAGGCCTTTCTTACACAGCCCTGGACCCCAGGCTGAGCACCAGGCCCGGTAGGCTGGGACGAGCTGGGCTGGTGGTTTCTGATCAATTCCAAATGCGGGGCCCTCCTGCCTCTGCAGTGAGGCACCTCCGACCACACACTCTTTGTGACGTCTGCATCACTTGTTCAGTCAGCCGTCATTTTTTCATCGCTGACTCCGAGCTCTGCGAGGCAGGCTCCTGATTCCCTCTGCTTTTCTTTCCACTCCCTGCTGCTCCTGCCTCCTCAGGCTGCTCCTTGTTTATGGCTGTTGCCCTGGGCTCTGTCCTTGGTCCTTTTCTCTCTCTGCACTTTTGGCCTCGATTTCCATGACACAGGAATTAAGAACGGCCAATCTGGATGGGTCCAGTCCTGGCTTTACTAGGTCCTAGCTGTGTGACCTTAGGTAAGTGGCCTAACCTCTCTGTGAGTCAGTTTCCTCTTCTGTAAACTAGGAGTTATAACAGTGCTTATCTCCCAGGTATTTTGGGGACCGAGTTAATCTAGGCAAAGCTTCTAGAATAGTGCCCAGCAGGTCAGCACTCAGAAATTGTGGGCTGCTGTTCTTTGCTGTGACTCTGGGTTCTCTCACTAGACAGTAGCTCTTTCCTGAACTCCAACACAAGACTTCCAGCTGCCCACGGGGCAGCCTTCATTCACTTGGTCAGTTCAGGCAAGTGACTACCATGCACTGTCATGGGCTTGGCACTCAACTTGGGGACATGACCTTGAGGAGACACAGTCCAGGTTATAAAAGATGTGTGAGGACATTTGTGCAGGCACAGCAGTGCATGTCTTGCCCCATAGTGGATGCACCCCAGGCCTGCTGCCCTCCCAGGGAAAGCTTCCTCTTGGGGGCCGCTTAGCCAAGGGTGTGGGAGAGAGAAAAGAAAGGCCTGGGTTTCCAGCCCTGGGGGTAGGGGAGTTTGGAGACACCCATACTGCTTCCGAATACTGTGTGTATGTGGTACTAGGGACAGTCTGCCTCTGAACTACATCCCCAGCTCTATTTTTTTTTTTTTATTTTGAAAGAGGGTCTTGCTAAGTTACTGTGCATTGGCCTTGAACCTGTGATCCTCCTGTCTCAGCCTCCCAAGTCCTGGGATTACAGGTGTGCACCATTGAGCCTGGTTCAATGTTTCTTGATTATTTGCACAGGGCCTGGGTCTGGCCCCCACTGCACCCCCACCTGCCAAGCCTCTTCCTTTCCCTTTGCCCTTACTTGGCTACAGTCTGGCCAGGCCTCTGCAGAGCTCCACGGAGGTTTCCAGGACCTCCTCCAGGGTTGACTGTGGGATGAGGCCTTGCAGCCTTGTCCTCCTCTGCAGGTTTGAAAGGGGCCCTATTCTCCTGAGGGGTGAGTCACTGGGACCCACTGTGGGGTCTGTCCTCTGGCTGCCCCATGTCACTGTGGCCCCAAATGCCACACCTGTGAGTGCTGATTTTGCCTCCCTCATGTTTGCAGTAAGGCAGCCACATCAGTTCCTGGAGCAACCCAGCACTGCTCTGGCCGCAACGGGCTCCACTACTCCCTGGCAGGGACCTCTTCTCCGACTTGTCCTATGGTTTCTTCTCTGCATTCCCAAGCTGACTTTGCCTGTTTTCCAGTCTCTTCTCAGAGGGGAGCGAGCTCAGAGCGGCACAAGCAGGCCCGTGGCCCCATCCCTCTTGCTGGGGGGGGGGGATTGCCTCCTGGGATTTCATTTAATTTTGTTTGAACAGGGGTCTCTGCTGCTAAGACCTTCTTAGAGAAGAACTGAGGATCCTGGGCGAGTCGGTCTGGTCTCCTAAACCCTCTTCCAGATCCTTCGTGCCCTGGGTTCCTTCTTGTTTTCTCCCTGACCTGTACAGTCGTCCCGCAGTGCTGCAGGGCTGGTGATCCGTGTCCTCTGCTTGCCACTGGTGGACTGCAAACCAAAGCTTGGGTTCAGGTGGCTGGGAGTTCTCAGGTGTGGCCAGTCTAGCAGGTAGACCCTGCATGTGCTGGCCCGAGTGTGGGTCCTGGACTGCGGCCCCACCCAGGGGGTTGGTGTGGCTCCTAAGCCGCTGTATCTCACCCAGATGCTGGAGAGCCTCAGTGTCTGTCTATTAACCTGGCGCAGGGGTATCTTCTGGACTGAGATGTTGGAGCAAAACAACAGTACGACACCCCTTGTCTCTCCACCCTGGGGAAGGCAGGCAATCAGGGTGAGACTCACACGACCCCCTCTTTCATTTTAGAGTATGGAGGTGGGCCCTTTAGAGCATGTGTAGCCTGCTCTCTGGATTGGTACCCAGTGCCCAGTAGATGCCAGGCTCTGTCACCCCAACCCTCACACAGTGAGCAAAATTGAGTCTTTCCATTGTTTTCCATAGCTCGTGCTCAAACATGCCCCGCCCCCTCCCAGGTTCCATGTTGCCACTGCCCTTGTGGCATTTGCTAATGCGGCCACCTGCCTCCCAGCTCTCTGTCCACACCTTAGACAGCAGTGATTGAGAGCGTGGGCTTTGGAGTTGTGAAGTCTGGGTTTGAATCCCAATTTAACATGGTGTGACCTTGACCTTGGTGACTTGTTTTCTTTATTTTTAATTTTTGGTGGTACTGGGGATTGAACCTAGGAGCACTGTACCTCTGAACTCTTTGTCTTTTTTATTTTGAAACAAGATCTTGCTAAATTGCTGAGGCTGGCCTCGAACTTGCGCAATCCTTTCGTCTCAGCCTCCCAAGTACTAGGATTATAGGCATGTGCTACACTGCTGGGCTGAAATGTTGAAATTTTGATAAACATCCTATGAACATGCACTTTACATAAGTGTGTTATGCTATTTATAATTTGCTTTTCCCCCTCATACACTCTATATGGTGGATTTTCCATAGTCATTGAGATCATATTTTTATAGATTATTTTATTTTATTTTTTAATTTTTGTGGTGAAGAATGAACCCAGGGGCTTTCTACATCTGACTACACCCCCAGCCCTTAATTTTTTTTTCTTGTTTTGAAACAGGGTCTCACTAGATTGCCGAGAGTCTTGCTAAATTGCTGAGGCTGTCCTCAAACCTACAATCCTCCTGTCCCAGCCTCTCAAGTACTGGGATCACAGGCATGCACCACCACACCCGGCTTTTATAGATTATTTTATATTGTGAACATCTGTTTTTGCTTACAGACGTAGGGCACACCCATGGTAAAATGTTCAGCCATAGAGGTGTAGGGTGTGGCCAGTGAATGTCCCCATCATCTCGGCCTCAGAAGGAACATGGCTTTTTTTGTGTGTGTACTAGGGATTGAACCCAGAAGCATTCTAGCTCTGAGCTACACCCTCAGCCCTTTTTATTTTGAAACAGCGTCTCACTAAGTTGCTGAGGCTGGCCTCAAACCTGTGATCCTCCTATTTCAGCCTCCACAGTATTGCGATTACAGGTATGCACCATGGCTCCTGGCTAGTATGGCTGTTTTATAGGGTTACAGGGTATTCTGTGAACATCATAATTTCCTTGGCCAGTCTTCCCTTTCTGTATATTTAGGTTGTTGTTTCTTTATTATTAACAAACTTCAGCAAATATCTTTGTAGATACATCTCTTTGCAGGGGCAAAGAGTATGCACATTCATCATTTTGATATACAATACCAAATTGTCCCCCTATACAGGGCACTGGCACTGTAGGAGAATGTATGTTTCCTGGCACCATGACCAAACTGGTTTTATTCATCTTTTTATTCTTTGTCAATATGGTACATTGGCCCCCTTTTGTCCAGGAAGAATATATTCTGAGGCCCCCAGTGGATGCCTGAAATTGTGAATAGCACCAAACCCCCTGTATCTATCTATCTATCATCTATCTATCTATCTATCATCTATCTATCTATCTATCTATCTCTATCTATCTATCTATCATGTAATAATATATACTACATTTATGTAATATGTAATAATATATACTAAATTTTTCTTACAAACATACCTATGATAAAAGTTTAATTTATAAATTAGATATAGTAAGAGGTTTATAACAACAACCAATTATAAAATGGAACAATTATATCAATATGGTGTAATAAAAGTTATGGGAATGTGATTTCTCTTGCTCTCAAAATATTTTTGTACTTTCACTTTTTTTGTGTGGTACTGGGAACTGAACCCAGGGGTACTTTACCTCTCAGCTACACTCCCATCCCTTTTATTTTGAGACAGGGTCTTGCTAAGCTTCCTAGGTTGGCCTTGAACTTAAAATCCTCCTGCTTCAGCCTCTCAAGTAGCTGGTATTATGGTGTACTTTTACCTTTTCACTTAAAGGAAGCACTTCTATGGTTTCTCTTTGATATATCTGATTTTCCAGCATCACTACTTTTATGTTTTGGAACAATTACTAAGTAAAAAAAGGGTTACTTTAACACAAGCACTGTGATACCATGACAATTGGTCTAATACTAAGAGATGGCTACTAAATGACCTACAGGTGGGTAGCATATACAGTGTGGATACACTGGACAAAAGAACAATTCATGTTCCAGGCAAGATGGAGTAGGATAGAATGAGATTTCATCCTGCTACCCAGAATGACACATCATTTAAAACTGATGAATTATTTGCTTCTGGAATTTTTCATTCAATACTTTCAGACTTTGATCATGAGTAACTGAAACTGGATAAGGGTGGGGGGTCTACTGTAATGGAAGATGATATACTATTGGGCTCATTTACATTCATTTGATTATTGGTAGTCATTTTGTGTTTGTGTGTGTGTGTGTGTGTGTGTGTGTGTGTGTGTGTATGTGTGTGTGTGTGTGTGTGTGTGTGTGTGGTAGTGGAGATTGAAGCTCAGGGTGCTACCACTGAGCCAAGCCCTCAGCCATATTTTATTTATTTTTTTTATTTTGAAGCAGGGTCTCACTAAATTGCTAGGCCTGGCCTCAAACCTGTGATCCTCCTATCTCAGCCTCCCAAGTACCAGGATTAGAGGCATGTGCCACCACGCCCAGCTATCATTTCGTATTTATTTTATAAATGTCTTGTTCATGTCCTTTGCCAGGCGCGGAGCCCCGCATTGCCCCTGAGTGACTCCTTGTCCTACCTTCTGGGGCATGAGGGAGTGGGGGCTTAGAGAATACCAGCTGGAAAACTAGTTAGCCCTCACTTCACATCACTGAAAATACAGGTCATGAGGAACAGAGATTTGCCCTGAACCACAGGCACGGTGAAAGGAGCCCTGTCAGCTTTCTGTCCCTGTGACAAAATACCTGGGAAAACCTACTTAAAAAAGAAAAGATTTATTTTGGGTCACAGTCAGAGGTTTCAGTCCATGGCCACTTGGCCCTGTTGTTTCTGGGTCTGTAGTGAGGCAGAGCATCATGGAGAGTGCATGGTAGAGCAAAGCTATTCACCTCATGGTGGCCAGGAAGCAGAGGGGAGCTCCTTTTACAACAAAGCCCCTCCCCCAAACCCATTAAGCTATGAGTTCATAAATAGATTCATCCATTCATGATGTCAGAGCCCTTATGATCCAGTCACCTCCCAAAGGCCCCACCTCTCAACACTGCTGCACTGTTGACCAAGCCTTCAACATGAGCTTTTGTGGGTGACCGAAGTCGTAATAAGGCCCAAGTGTGAGACTCACAGCCCGCTGACCTCGCCTCTTGAAACCAGTGTCAAAACAGAGCCGACCTGCTGGCATGGTGTGGGATTATGTGTGCCCGGGCTCAGGGCTGTTACACAAGTACCACTGCAGACCTGGCTGGCAGTCTCCCTGGTAGGAATAAGCGGGTTAGCTGGTGCCCAGGTGAACTCTGGCCCCATTGCTGAGCAGATGGGAATGGTGTGGTTCCCTCGAGTCTTAGGCTTGTACAATACATTGGTTCTTAAAGATCACACAGTCCAATCCTGACATGTTTGGTTGAAGAAGCTGATGCCCAGAGAGGGGCTAGAACTTACCCTCAAGTCCTCTACCATATGGACAGCAACATCAACTTCCCTAGATGCCGTGGTGAGCTTGGGCACACTGTGAAATCCACACCCGACACAGGCCTGTTGAGTAAGCAGCTGGAACAGCTCCTGGCTGCCAGGGACAGTGATATGAAGGCGTTAGGTAGAACCACAGCCTAATCTCCTGGAACGCTGGGCTGGCCCTGAGGACAGGCCTTGCTAAATGGCTGTAGGGAGGTGCTGGTAGGATGGTGTACTGGCTCCTTATCTGGTCCTTCCTGTTACTATGGTCTTCATGGTTGACACCATGGATGTTTTCCAGGAAAGAGATACTCATCGCCTTTGGGATTGGCACCTCCTGGTTGCACTTCCAGAGCCTCGGTGTTGCCTGCTGGCTGGTTCCCATGGGAAGCGGCCCAGCCTCAGATGTGCACACTCGCCTTGGCCAGCGGTGCAGTATGCGCATGTGTACGTGGGCGTGGGCATGCACATGCGCAGAGCTGCGAGCCTCTGGAACCTACAGTGCTGTCCGGGCTAATCCCATTCACTTGGCAGGGGTCTATAGGCCCCATTTTTCCTTGTTAATTGCCCTTCACAGTGGTTCTCTCTGCAGTGCTGTGGCCTTGACCCTTCTGCCTAGCTGTATCGATGGCTCTCTTTTCTTTACATATCAACATTTTGGCTGGTTTTTAAGGCTCAGCTCAAACCCTCCTCCGGCTCCTGTGTGAGGCCTCCTCTCCCCACTCTAGTCTGAAGCTCCACTCTCTCCTTCGTCCAAAGGCTAACAACTTTCTTCTGTGCCCTTCCCGTGGTGCTCAAGCTCATGCTGCCTTCCAACACCCCTTTTCTGGAACCTTCCGTACAGATCATATGGTTGCCATGTTTCATGAGTTGAGATCTTGTTGAGCCGATGTGGTGAACTCAGATCCCCCACCTGTTTGTCTTCTTACCTGTGTCTGGTATATGGTAGGCCCTCAGGAAATGGCTGCCTGCTGGATTTGGAGTTAGTCAATACATGAACACAACCTGAAATGCTTTCAGACCAAAGTGGGCATTAGGCGCCTGCCCACGCATGTTGGCTGCCACTCTGAGGGGTGGAGTGGGCCCACCTCAGCCCTGCAGGAGGTTATAATCCAAGAGAAGCCACGGCGATGATGGGCAGAGAGAAGAGTGAGGACTAGGGCTTAATACGATGACGTGGATCTGGTGTTAAACATCTGGTAGCGCTTTCTTCTGCTGTGAGGTGGGACAGGGTGCGCACGCAGTGGGGGGGAGGAGAAGACCATGGGGGGGGCACCTTCAGGCATCCAGTTAGGAGAAATGGATGCTTTTTTCCCTAGAAGGCTTTCTGGAGGAGGGCTGAGGGGCTTGGGATTAGGCAGTGGGATGTAGTTCATTCTCAAGGACTCTCTTTGGGTCCAAATCTTCCTCTTCTCCAGCCTGTGAGCCCTTAGAAGTTCCAGAGCTGGCCGTGTGACATAGGCCTGTAATCCCCGTACTTGGCAGGCTGAGACAGGAGCATCCCAGGTTCAAGGACAGCTTCAGCAACTTATTGATTCTGTGTTTCAAAATAAAAAATGAAATAGGGTTGGGGATGTAGCTCAGAGGTAGAATGCCCAGGGTTCAATCCCCAGTACCACCCACCCAAACAAACACAAAGAAAAAAAAAAGAAGCTTGTACCAGAAGCAGGATTATTTTCCCCTTGGATCCTAAAGGGATGCTAATTGCTAATGCCAATCCAGTGTCTGTGTTTCAAAGAGAAGTATAGTGTGTGTGTCATACATTTGCTCGCTCGCTTGTTCATTCTGGGCTGGGCCTGGTGATGTGATGCTCACCAAAAGGTCTACAGGGGGCCCAGGCACTTACAATGCTGAAGCAGCTGCTAACTGTCCCCAGCATGGAGGACAGGTATAAATTCATGGCTCTCTGTTACCCAGGATAATGCCCAGCCCTCCTGCGGCGGGCATGCAGTGACCTCCTCCCCAGGCTCCATAGGCTGCTGTGGACTCTCGGCTCTCTGTTCTCTAGGACTTCCTCCTGCCCTACTGAACTACTTGCATTTCCCACTCACATGGGCTGTCTCCCACTGCCATGCTTTGCTCATGCTAAGTCCTCTGCTTGGACCTTCTGCACCTCCTCTACCTGTCAGCATGACTAGGCCCGAGTTGTCCTATCAGACTCCTGTAGATCCCTGTCGGAGAAAAAGCATGGGCTTTGCTAGATATAGGTTCAAGTCCTGACTTAACCACTGGTTTGCAATGCACTCAATAGCATGGACCTCATGGGGCTTTTGGGTTAATGGAGGGAGATCATGTCTGCTGCTGCTTCTCATGCTTCTTAACTTATATCACCATTCTTAGTGCTAGGCCTATCGATGACTTGTCCCCTGGCTATTTGTCTTGGTAGACCCCTTTCATGCAACAAGTATTTATTGATCACTTCCTGTGTGCCAGGTGCCAGGCACTGGGAATAATTTTTGTTTGGAGTCTGCCACCGAGGAGATATGAAGAAACATGGTGCTGTGAGAACCCATGATGGTGAGAGATCTTGGTAGTTGGAGATCAGGAAAGGATTCTGGAGGAAGTAGTGTTTGAGCTGAGCTGGAGGATAAGCAGGCAGTAACTTGGTGTTTTAATCAGCTTTCCCATCACTGTGGTCAAAATACCTGACAAGAACAATTTAGAGGAGGGAAGATTTATTGGGGCTCACAGTTGTGGAGATTTCAGTTCATAGGGCCGGTTCAGAGGAGGAATAATCTGTGATGGTGGTGGTGGCAGGGTGCATGGTGGAGGGACACAGCTCTCACATAGTGGTGGCTGGAAGCAGAGAGAGAGCAAGGAGAGGTACTGAGAGACATATATAGTCCCCAAGGCCTCACCTCCAGTGACCTCCCTCCTCAACCTACATTACCACCCAATAAATCCACTCAAATTATTAATCCATCAGTGGGTTTGTCCACTAAGAGACTAGAACCCTCATGATTCAATTACTCACCTCTGGACATTTTTGCATTGCCAACAGATGAGCTTTTCCAGGGACATTCTATAGTCAAACCATGACACTTGGGAAAGATAGGAAGGAAGAGGAGTTCTAGGCAGAGTCAGCAGCAGGGCGAAGGGACCCAATCAGCTATGCAATGTGTTGAAGACCCTACTATGAGGAGTAGGAAGGATTCTGTGCCAAAGTGGGACAAAATCACATTTGCCTTTTGAAAAACAATGGACAGAGAAGGGTCAGAGAGGAAGTTGAGAGACCAGTTAGGAGAGGCCGTTTTCTCAGAGAGAGACTTGGCTGTGGCCCCAGAGAAAATCTCCCAGAATACCTCCTGGGAGATACTCAGGAGGTCAAGGTGAGAAGGTATGATGGGTGGGAGGTGCCAGTGAGAGAGGGAGGAAAACAATGACCCTCCGGTTTCCAGCTCCTGTGTTGGGGTGGATGGAGAACAGATTGGGACTGAGGGAGGATTGGCCTCAGCTAATTTCTCCACAGGTCTGTGGGAGATGAGCTCTCAGACTTTGGGTAGGGTCTCAAGGGCCCAGGAGAATTCTGGAAGACTTGTTCCTGGTTGAGGTAAAAAAAAGTTAGTCCCTGATCCTTGTCTGTTACAGACTTGACTATGGACAAGTCTCCTTGGACTCCAAGGCTCTTTATGTTGGGAAATTGGCCTTATCCTATCTACGGAGGAGGCCTAGCTTCTCCCAGGAACTGCAGCGGGGGCCAGTGTGCTGGCCAACTGGGCGTAAAGCTCCCACTGCCTCACTGAGGTGAGCATGGGGCTTGCCTTCCTCCCGGCTGTGGTGTCCAGTGGGAAACATTTGGAATATGTGCATGTTAGTGGTTGCTGGAGAGAAATCTAGTTTCTCCTATTATTGAGAAAAAGCGAGGCTATCAGAGGCTACCACATGTTCTGTGTCATATAATGTATGTTTTATGGCAAATGAAAATATATATAAAAGCTGTATCCAGAGAGTTCTGTGCTCACTTAAAAGGGACTGGATCCTTCTTTTTCTTCTTACCCTTTTCAAATTTTAGGCAAGAATTCCCTTCCTGGCAATGAACTTACCTGCCAAGTTTGGGCCCAGAGGGAACCCTTATGGGGGACTCGTAAACCCTGTCTTTTGAGGAAATCTCGGGGCCAAGGCTGCGTTCAGTCCCACGTGTTTACACAATAGTCTTGCTCAGCTCCTGGGGGCCATTAGAATTAATTGGGTGAATAATTTGTGTTTGAAAAGTCCCTAAATACATATTTACATAATCCACCTTTGCCCATTCCTGGGATCTGGAGTGGGTCCTGGGCTTAGAGTCTCCTCCTGGAGCAGCTTCTCCTACTCTTGGTGACCATTCTTTGGTGGGGATGGGGACAGGCAGTTTATTTTCTGCCTGTTGTAGCAGGGCCTGTGTTAGCCATGTCATCTTCCCAAGGCTCTGCCAGACCTACTTTGTGGATCTTTGCCCCTGGAGATATCATGTGGGCCTAATAAGTTTTGGGAATACTGCATCTTATCTCCTCTCTTGGAGAGTCCTCAAGCACATTATTGTATCAAAGGCTCTGAGAAGTCCTGCAATAAAGAACTGATTTAGCTGTCTAGCTCTCTTCAAATGTATTTGACTCTAAGCCTACCCTTCCCCTATTCCTGATGAACAACCACTCAACTAGCAATTTTTGGGAAATACATTGGCAGGTAGCAATGTCACTCCCTTTTGTGTGGGAGATACTTTGGATTTTGGCCACCTGTCCAAACAGTGCCTGGGGACGACTCCAGAAGACTGTTCCTCACAGTCCTGACACTGGAATATTATCCCTGGCCAGGCTGAGGCCACTGTGTAGAGTTATGAGGGCTGTGTGTGTACAACCCCGGAGAGGGTTTTTCATGTGACTCCAGCCCTGCCTTGGTTCTTAGAGCAGGCGAGAGTCCAGGTACTCAAGGTAGACACTGGAGTAGTCCCGGTCAGGGACCCCTTCCAGACTGCCCAGTCTTGTGCTCTGCTGGTTGTTGGAATCCCCTCTGCAACCTGGTCTCTTGGGATCACTCCAGCCCCAGGAACTCGCTGGCCTGGGACTTGGGAGACTAGAAAGGATGCATCTGGTGTCAGGTCAGAGTCTTCTGGCAACCATAGCAGCCATCTCATATCATGTGGACCTGCTAGTTTGAGTAGTCCTGCTCATCAGTCTCTTCATGGTCTCAGACTTGGCTGCAAAGTAGAATCACCTGGAGAGATTAAAACACTAATACTGCTGCTCAGAAGAACCGAAGATCTATTAAGTTAGGATGGGGGTTGTGGGGAGGCCAGGCACCAGTCATTGGTTAAGCTTCCAGGGCAATTCTAAGCACACCAAAGTGGAAAACAGCTGCTCCTCGGCAGCACCGGAAGAGTTGGTGTTGAAGGAAGTGGGAGTGGGGCAGGAATTCATGGCTCTACCCTGGGTTCAACCTTTAGCTGCGTCTATTTGCCTTTGAGAAGCAAACCAGCCTGCGGTTCTGCTCGGGCAGCCCTCAACGGTGCGGCTAGACCCCTGGGCAAGGAAGTGGCCGCATGCTGCTATGCTTACATCAGAGATGCCTGGTCAGGTGAGTGATGAGGAAGGGTGTGCCCGCATTATTAAGCACCTACTGTGTGCCAGGTATCGTGTAGTGCATTGCCTCATTTAACCCTCACATTCCTCCATGAGCTAGGATTACCATTTATAGATGTGGAAACTAAGGCACTAAGGTGGTTATGAAGTGTACCCAAGGGTTCTTTTATTTTTTTTAACACAAGGGTTCTTAAGCGATGGAGAGTGATTTGAATCCCGGGTGTCTGAGGTGAAGATCTATGTTGTTCTCAAGGGCAGAAGTGTGTGGGAAAAGAGATTTCTTGTGTGTGTGTGTGTGTGTGTGTGTGTGTGTGTACGCACTTGTACGCATGTGTGAGTGTGCATGTGTGTGCACTGAATTTTAGGGTTGGAAGTGTCCCTTTGCAGAAGGGAAGGAGATGGGACCAAGGAGAAATGAAATCAGCATGGGCAGGTTGTGCATATTTCTTCCCAACTGTGAGTTCAGTGACATCTTGTCAGAAACTTGAAATCAGCCATAGTGGGAGTATTTACACCATAGCAATTGGCAAACACTTCAAGTCAGGTTTTATTTATTTTCTCCGAGAGCCATCTGTTAAACACTTAGCAGCATACCACTGGACAGAACGCAAACCACTAAACCCAGCTCCTTTGGGTTAAGGAGGGGGGAGAAGATAGAGCCCAGGGAGAGAAAACTGAATGGGAAGCTGTTTGTATAATGGAGTAAATAGTTGCTTCAAGGGAAATGAAACACGAGAGTGGAATGAGCTGCTGTGACTTAGGGCAATACAGTGAGGGGACATGGTTCATGCTGAGTACATGTTTATTTTTCTTAAAATTGGGATTATTGAGAGGATAGCACCAGATTTAGCAGCAGCAGACATTGGGCTAGAGATGAGGGAAGGGCAGGGACCAGTCTTCAAAGATCTGCAACTTGACGTGGAAGTTTTGCTGCACAATAGCAGGCCATGAGCTCAGGAATCAAGTTGCAGCTTGCAAGTCCTGGGCCAGAAAGGAGCATGTGAGTCTGTTTCCTGAGTCTGTCTGGTGTGTGTGTGTGTGTGTGTGTGTGTGTGTGTGTGTGTGTAGGGGGGAGTTGATAGCAGCTCCAGCAGGGAGATGGTTAAAGCAGAATAACAAGGGGGTGATTTATCTCACAGCCCCAACTTTCTCTTGCTCACTGCTCCAGCCAGCCCTGCTAATGCTCCCTGGTTGCAAATCTACCTATTTGTCAAGTCCCTCTCCACAGCCTTGCTTTTTCCTGCTGCTTGTGTGGTTTATTAAAGAGGCGTTTGCTACCTGTCATCTCAAACAGCCTCCTTTATCCAAAACAGAATAATAGAGATATCTCCCTCCAGGGACACCGGATGCAAATGCCCGAGGACAGGTTGCCAATTTGCTGCTTGTATTAGGGGAAGGGAGCTGTCAAGGGAAACCGCCAGGATCCAGACTCTTCTAACAAGCTCATTTCTGGGTTGAGGGGAGACCTGGGCTGCTTGAGTTTAGATTATATGGGCATGCGCCTCCGCTTTCTTACGGCCAGCTGTCAGCAATTGTTTCTCCCCGGGAAACAAAATTGGCTTTTTCTTCCTTTTCCCCTTCCCCCGCTTATCATTGGTAGTGAGGCCCTGCCAATAACTGTCAAGAAGCCGTCTGCGGGAAAGGTCACTTGGGTCCCCACTGAAGCGCCCTGGTTTGCAGCCTGTGGAAGTTGGTCGTGGCGGGTGCATACTGGCTTGCTGGGGGCCTAGGGGAGAGGAACTGGTTCCTCCTCCTTTGCAGGGAGTTGAATCCAGCAGCAACCCTGTCCTGGGGACACCGGGGCCTGTCCTGGGGACACCGGGGCCAAGGTGTGCCTTCTGGCTCCCATCTCCTGCAGAGGCCTGACTCCTAGCCAGGAATCTCGCATGCTTGGTACCCACCGTTCAGGACCCTACTTGAGGACCTTTGATTCAACTCTTGCTCATCTTATAAGAGGTCATACCCTGGTCCCGGGGCCATCCATTCTGGTGCTCTGGGTGCATTGACCTGCTGCCAGGAGGGTGGGGACAGTGGGAGGTACAAGGAGAAGGTCCCGATGCACCCAGCAGATAGTCTCTTCATTTTCTCTTCACAGAAACCAGTGGCCACTAATATCCATCGAGGAAGCTGTGGCTTGCTGGGAGCTGCTTAGGTGCCAGACTTAGGACTTGAATTTGGGACAGGTATGTCCCATTTCCTGCATTGTCCCACTTTGCAGAGGGTCCCCAGGGGAGGAAGAACTAATCTTACCTCCTCTGGGGCACAGTGTCACATCCCTGTGGGCTCAAGGCCTGCCTGACCAGTCTGGAGGGCACAGTGACTTCTGGCCGTAGGGGGATAGTTTTGGTCGGGCATGTGTGTGGGGCCTCCTGGGTCCCTAACTTCTCATGAGCAACCAGTTTCCTGCTCCCCACCATGTCTGCACCTCTACCTAAACCCCCATCCACTTGCTGCCTCTAGACAGAGATCCCCTGGCAGGATCTGGAATGCACAGAAGTACTCCAGGAGGGTGGCAGGAGTTTGTCCTGGGGCTGGGCAGAGGTGACCCCAGAATTTGGAGGCACCTGCTGGACCCTGTGCTCCAGCCTGGAGGGCAGAGCCATATGAGAGATGAGTTTAGTTCAGGGTTTTCCTTGACTGACAGCCAGGCGATGCCTGGAGGCTTGGAAATGAGCCTCAGCGTGGGTTGCAGGCGCTGTGGGGCAGGCTGGCACCTGTCTTTGGCAGGGAGACCCCACTGAACTGGAGTGCCACAGGGCTGCATGTTGCTCTTTGAATATTTGGTTTCTCCCCAGTCCTCTCACTGCACCACATAGGTGCTCAATTAACGCTTCTTGCCAGTCTATCCAATCCAGTGCCTTTCTCTTCCCTGTTGTCACTCTCACCCCCTTGGGATGCCTCTTAGTCAATTACCAGCACCATTGGGGCACTGAGGATGTTCTAGATGCAGTGCTCATTCGGCAGTTCCAACCCTGCCCTATTTCCTAGCCCCTGTGTCATTCACCTGTTGCAACCGCTGTCTCCCAGCTCCCCTCCTGGAAACCGCCTGCTTAGGTGACCCACCCACCTCCCCTGTTAACATCCCCACTTTCCAGATGAGGGCACTGACTCTAGAGAGGCTGAAGTCAGACCAGGATTTGAACCTAGGCAGTTCGGCCTCAAACTCTGTGTCCTTCCCCCTGACGAGCCTGCATGTTGAGGCGACAGAGGTTTGGGCTTAGGGGTGAGAACTCCACAAACTTGAAGGGTCTGATTAACCTTGAGAGTCCTCATCACTTGGCTATCCTGGGTGTGGACTCTTCTGTGAAGAGGACCCAAGATGCCTCCTGAGACCCACAGCTCAAGGCTGCCTGGTGAGGGGAGAAGATCCGCAGGGCAGATGTGGAGGCCCGCAGTGCTGGGCCGGGCTTGCTCTTCTTGTCTGGACCTGCAGGGATGCTGTGCTGTGCTGGGCTGGGCTTGCCCACTTTTGGGGCCTTAAGCTGTGGCCATGAGCTGGACCAAGGAGCCACCATCTCCTGATGTGAGGTACCCCGCAGGGAGTCTGCATTCGGGCTGGCCACTCTTCCATAGGCAAACCTGACACAGGCCCCTCTGCACTCTATGGCATGACAGCTGTCCCCACTGCCAGCCCAGGCACAGGCAACTGGGAGGTGGGAGAGGCCCACGGGCATCTTTCCAGAGTTTCTTAAAGAGATAGTCTATGTTCCCTGGAGCACACCATCAAAAAGGCCAGAAAGGAGCCGGGCGTGGTGGCACACGCTTGTAATCCCAGTACTTTGGGAGGCGGAGACCGGAGGATCTGGGTTCGCGGCCAGCCTCAGCTCGCTCTCTCTCTGTCTCTCTCTCTCTCTCTCCCTAGTGAGGCCCTCTGCAACTTTGTGAGACCCGGTTTCAAAATAAAGCATAAAAAAATAGGGCCGGGGGCGTAGCGCGGAGGTAGAATGCCCCTGGGTTCAATACCGGGTACCAAAAAAAAAAAAAAAAAAAGGCCAGAAAGGATAAATGGAATATTTGTGTGGCCTCACCCCCAAACGACATTGGTAAGTTGGGTCTTGGGTAAGTCACTGATTCTTTCTGAGCCCCGAGTTTCTCCTTTAGTGGTTAACATATTAAAGATATCACATTTGTTGAATGAAGAAACACAAATCTGTAAAATGCGAATTAAAGTACAGATTAGGTATCGCTTATCCAAAATGCTTGTGACCAGAAGTGTTTGGGATTTCAGAAGTTTTTGGGTTTGGGAATACTTGCATATACATAGTGAGATATATCAGGGATGGGACCCGAGTTTAAATATGAAATTCATTTATGTTTCATATACACCTTTGTACACAGAGCCTGAAGGTAATTTAATGCAATGTATCTTATGCACTTGCCTTTTGACTATGACCCATTACATGAGGTCATGTGTGGAATTTTCCATGTGTGATGTCATGTCAGTGCTCAAGAAGTTTTGAATTTTGAAGCATTTTGGATTTCAGATTTTTGAATTAGGGATGCTCCTATCTCAGAGGGTTGGGGGGGTTGAATGGGATGAAGATGATGAGCACCTGGTATGCAGGCAGCACTCAGTAAGTGCTGGCAGTCCTTGCTGTAGATGGGGCTGCAGGAGCATGGCCCCTGCTCTCTCATGATACCTCCTGCTCATTCTAGCTTCCTCTCTCTCATCTCCCTTCTCTCTGCTCTGGGGCTCTGGGGCTCACTCTAGGACACAGGCACTAATTTCTCTGGGGACATTCCCCAGAAGCAAACACCACAGAAGTTTTGGGATCGACACGAGAATGCCAGATCTGGAAAGGCCCCAGAGGCAGCGTGGAGCCATGGAGCGGCACACACCCGTGCGCCAGACAGACCCGAGTCTCATCCCAGCTCTGCGACCCGCAGCTGTGTGGCCTTGGGAAGCCCACTTCCCCTTTCTGAGAGGGATCCTCAACAGTTTCTACCCCTTGGGGCTCTTAGGAGGCTGAAATGAAGAGTCTTTATATAAAATGGGTCTTTGTAAAAGAAGTCTTTGAAAAGCTGTGCCAGTATCTATTTGTTAACATGTGCAACTGCATGAAAGGAAGCTGCATTATTTGTTATCTTTTCTAGTCATTTTGTTATTTTTTAAAACTGAGGTATTCTACCTCCAAGCTACACCCAGCCCTGTTTTATTTTTTATTTTGAAATAGGGTCTAAGTTGCTGAGGGTCTCGCTAAGTTGATGAGGCTGGCCTCAAACCCGGGATCCTCCTGTCTCAGCTTCCCAAATACTGGAATTACAGCCATACACCACCACGCCCAAATAGTCTTCTTGTTCTGCTGAAGGGACATCTAGGGCTCAGAAAGGGATGAGGCTTCTGGGCATGGTGGCACATGCCCATAATCCCAGTACTTGGGAGGCTGAGACAGGAGGATCGCAGGTTTGAGACCAGCCTCAGCAACTTAGTGAGACCTTGTTTAAAATAAGAAATAAAAAGGGCTAGGGTGTAGCTCAGAGCTAGAATGCCCCTGGGCTCAATCCCCAGCATCCCCAATAAGGGGCTAGGGCTGGTCTACTGTCCCACAGCAATGGAGGGAGAGAGAGCTGGGGTTTGGATTGAGCGGTATGCCTCTGCGCTCTGGAAGCACTATACAGTAGAAGGCAAGGTGTCCCCCCAGCTGCCAATCAGCACCCTCAACTTTACATGTCTCCCTGCCAGTGGCAACCATCTCCTCTGTCTGGAGGACTTGGTCTGTCTGAGCCTGGGACTATGTGAAGGTCCTCTCTGGAACCTTCCAGCCACCCCAGAGGGGATGTGAACTCCTCTCTGGCTGCTGTCCCCAGGGCCAGGAGACCCCAGGCAGCCAGGCTTGGCTTGGGGAGAGGACATTGTGCGTTGGGGAAATAACTCCCCAAATAACTCCCAGATTTGGGCTCCAGCAGGTGAAGGCAGACAGGCAATCACAGGCTTGAGGCTTGGCTCCCAGGGGCTTGACTGAAGGTGGAGAGTGTTGGAGCCCAAATAGCTGGGAAAAGTGCTCTCTGATATGTTCATTTGGTTTTAATTTGGGGGGCACAGGGCCGCCTCAGCTTGTTTTATTTCTGCTTCCTTTTAGTGGCTTTTGCTTGGCTCCTATCCCCCACTTCTACCCCCTCCCTCGCTGGAGTTTGTGAATTTCAAGGTCAGCTCAAAGTCAAACTTTACCACGTTGGTGATGAAACGCGAGCAGATGTGTCTGCTTCGGCTGAGGGTGGCCACACCCTGAGAGCCGCGCTCCGTCCTGTGGGTGATGCCTGACAAAAATAACCAAGTTTGATTGCTTACAACCCTGGGTGTCCATTTCTGGAATTCAGATTTCAAAGCGCGTGCCAATCAGTGAGTGTTTTGGGGGTCGAGAAGCGACGCAGGCTAGGAAGGCGTGGCTGCCTCGTCCTGGTGCGTTGGTGGCTGGGAGCCCTCGGAGCGGGTGCCCTTCTTGGGTTTGGCCTCTGTCATGTGGTGTTGGCTTGGCCAGGATGTCTGCTGGTCCCTCTTGCTGGGGGAAGGGACTGGTGGAGTTTGGGCCGATCTTGTCACATGCTGGCCCGGTTGCCCTGACCCCCTCCATAATGGGTGAAGCCATTGGCAAATGGCTGCCGTGCGATCAGTGCTGTATTGGCAGTGACCTCAGGAAGAAGGTCAATTTTCAACTTGGTTTCCTGGCATCACCCACACCCCTCTGTGACTCAGAAAGTGGCCCAGCCGGCTGCCCTTGGCACTCTGGTAGACCTGGCTGTATGGTGTAGAGGGAACAGCTTTCTGGTATCCCTGGCACTTTGGGATCTGAGCTAGATACTGCCCCTCAGGCTCCATGGAGGGTCTTAAACTGTTCCCCAACTAGGGGACCGCCACACTGCTGATGCACTGTGGCACGGCAGTTTTGTCCAAGGTGCACATGGGAATCGGCGCTCCAAGCAACATGTTGGGACTGGCTTCTCAGGAAAGGGGGAGGCCAGCAGCCTGGTTTCTTCCTCTGGGTTCACCAGTTCTTCCCAGCCAGGCATCCCGCACCTGCTGCCTCCCAAAGCCCGGCCATGGGCGGAGCAGAGGCAGGAGAGCTGAGAGGTGGGTGCCTGCGAGTCAGCACTGTGCTGGTCAGCTGTGGGACCTTGGCCAACTTCCTGAGCTCCTCTAAACCTCAGTTTCTTTGTCTGTAAGAGGGGATAATGGTGCCCACGTCCCAGAGTTGCCGTGCAGATTAAAGGAAATGGTGCGTGGAAAGCGCCTGGCACAGTGCCTAAGGCAGGGTGCTCAGTAACGTCTGCTATTATAGCTATTGTCCAAATCCTGGGAGAGCACTTCTAGAAAGCAGTGCAGGGAGGGACCTGCCCTGGCTCCCCTGTGGCTTTCAAGTTCCCTAGCTGCAGAGCCCAATTACCTGGCTGTTCCTCAGCCTCTCCCTAGGGTGTTCTCCCAACTCAGCGGGGAGTAGAGGAAGATGCGGGTGTGTGTGGGGGGTTAGCTTGATACCACCCTCTTCACCCGGTCTTTCTGAGTGACAGTGTGCTACAGAGAAGTGACTTGGAAAAATGTCCCTTAAGTTGAAGAGTTGTCCAAAACATATTGGGTTTTCACAGCACAGTCATTTTGGGAGAAGAAGCCTGAAATGAGAAAATTCTGAACACAGAACAAAGCAGAATAGCTTGCCACAACAGCACATGTGAGTCAACCCGCATCACCTCGCAAACAGCCTGCCTTGTTAAAATCAGTCCCTCAGTGCAGGGGGATTAGCGCTCTGCAAACTTCCCATCCCAGGCCTGCCTGCATTTCCACTTTCCCGGCTGCACAGTTCTTGCTGATCTTCCCCCGACATACCCGGGGGATTTCCCTGCACATAATGGGGGCCACTCCCATTGCTAAAATGATGGAGAGGTTTTTCCTTTGCTTTGGCAGGAAAATTGTACTTCTACTGGGAACACAGAGAGGCAGAGACGGGTTCTCTGTTCCAGCAGATAATATCTGTTCTGTCTCCCTGAGTGTTTGGGGAAGGGCTGCAGAGAGCTGTGCGAAGGTGCCCTGGTGGGAGGGGTCCCTCTAGGTAACTGGGTAGGTTTCTCAAAAGGGGGTCATTCTTTTCCTTCCCTTCCTTCCTTCCTTCCTTCCTTCCCTCCCTCCCTCCCTCCCTCCCTTCCTTCTGCAGTGGGGATTGAACCCGGGGGTGTTCTACCTCCAAGATATACTCCCAGCCCTTTTAAAAATTTTATTTTAAAACAGGGGCTTCCTGAGTTGCTGAGAGTCTCGCTAAGTTGCTGAGTGTGGTCTTAAACTTGCAATCCTCCTGTCTCAGCCTCCTGAGTACTGGGACTGCAGGAGTATGTCACCATACCCCACCATTCCTGTTCTTTCTTTTCCTCCAGGAAGTCTTACCTGGTTTGTTTTGCAGCAGTTTGTGAATTCGATGAGCAGAGTTGGAGCCATGACTCTTGGGCGCAGAGTGCAGGGCCCTCCTATTGCCTGATGCCAGGGCCACACCTGTTCCCACGTGACACCCCTGGGTCTGTGGAGTGCACGGTCCCGTGGAGCAGGTTGGGCTTCGGGGAAGTATCTACAGGACCTGCTGACTGCCTGCTGTTCTGGTTGCCACCTGCTGGTGTGGCTTGTGGGCCTTGAGAAGTATGTCCCAAATGAGGCAGCAAGGCCATACCAAAAGGCTCTCCTCCCGGGCCCCCAGGCTCCCCTGGCACTTGGGGCATGCAAGGGCAAGCCTGGCCAGCCAGCTGGCCCAAGTCCTGGGTCCCAAGCCCTTTCTTCCCCTGTTTTCTGAGCCTCCTCAAGCTTTGGCCGCTCATTATTTCTCCACTGGCGAGCGAGTGGGAGGGCCAATTACCAGGGCCTCACAGCCTCACGATGCATTCCTTCAAATGTGAAGCCCTCTTTGGGGAGAGGCAATTTGTGGGGGTGCTCAGGGCAGCATAATTTACGCCTCCCTTACCCGGTTAGGAGCGAGATGGCGGTGACTTAATGTAACTAGCTGGGTTTAGGCAGAGCACTTCGCCAGAGAGGGCCCTGCACTCTGGTGGAGCAGGCATATTTCTCCTCTGAGCACAGCGTGGCTGAGAGGAAGAGGTCTAAAGTTACTTCATTTGTTTGGATCCTTCGGTTAGCGACGTCTTCCAGTTTGAAATAGAAACCCACTGATTTTTTTCTCGGTGAGAATCCAGCCCACCAGCTATGGCGTCCTGCTCATGCGTTTCATGGGAATAATTGAATGGCGCTCAAGTGGTCATAACCGAATGCTCTCCGGGGCAGATCCAACTGTGTCACATTTTTCCTATGGGGAAGCGAGTGAGCTTGGCAGGGTGGAGAGAAGCTGGCAGCCTCGGGCACCGCAGCTTCTTGTCATCTGACTTTCAGGGGTGCAGGCCACAAGGCTGGGGGCACCGAGGGGCTGTGAGAGGAATGGGGCAGGGGAGTAGTTTTAAAGGATGATCAGGATAAGACCAAAAGGAAAGCGGGAGGGATCACAGATCGCGAATCCTTGGCTACAGCAACAGTGGTAAGGATAATTAGGGCAGCCCTCATTTTACAGTTGAAGGGGTGAGCTCCTAAGAAGCGACATGGTATGCTGCTCCTGACAGGCCCTGGATCCAGCGTTTCAGGCTTCCCAGAGCGTGAGGGAAAGCTCTGGTGAAGCAATTCATATACCCAGACTCTGGAGGGGACCACGAGACCTCCTCTGTCACCAGCCACCTGATCTTGGGTAAACCTCTCTGAGTCTCAGTTCCCACTACTCTAAAGTGGGGATCCTCACACCTGCCCCGATTCCTTCACAGTCTATGGCCCCAGAGAGAATCCGGGGGTGTGGACTCAACAGAGTGCCTCCTGTCATCTGGATTGTCACCTATGGGAGGGACCTGTCCCATTCAACCCTGGAGCATTTTGAGCTCCTCAAAACGACCAGAATGATGAGAATCACCAGGGCCGGGGTGGGCTGCGACTGAGGGTGGCCCGGATCGAGGTGTGGGGCTTTCCCCAGATACACGGTCACCATACAGATCCTGTGTGGCAGAGCAGAATGTGTCGCACTTCTGAGCTGTTCCCTGGTGCGTCCTGCTCTCGTTGGCCTGCCCTGTGAGGCATGCTTTGGGTAAGCCACCTGTGGGGGCACAAACAGGTGTGGGAAGGGGGAGGACGGGTCCCAAATAGAAATGGGAGGGGGGACTTATTCCCAAGGCCTTCAGTGGGCCCTCCTTTTCTTCCTTTCTCTTTCTCTCTTCCATTTTCTTTCTAGAGCTCTGTGCAGAGTCACCAGGAGACCCCCTCTGGGTTTGCTGGTGGTTCAGGGGCTTCAGCTATACCTTGTTGGGGCTAGTGGTGGCAGGTGCTGGGCACGCGGTGGACACTGTCATCCCGACAGGGCTAGGCTTGGAGGCTCCGGCCTCCAGTGACATCAGAAAAGCTGTGTCTGGTCTATTGTTTGAAGATAGAGCAATGACAAAGCAGTGAGTGTTCTGGAAGGGCATTCTGATGTCTCCCTGAAGGGGATCGCTTAGTTATCCTTTTGTTATTTAACAAAGCAAATGGTGCCTTAGCTCTTCAATCACAAATTGTGATGTTGACTACTTCAAAAAAGCAGAGCAAATATTATTCCAATATTTATCTTAGCACAAAACTAACATTTCAGGGCCCGTGCCCATAATTCAAATGTTGATGGGGAACACATTGTGTGAATGTGGCGCAAATATATACAAGGGGGATGTTGCTTATATTTAATAGGGAAACATGAAGTAAACATTTTTGAATAAAATGGCCAAGACTTGGGTTCTACTAGTTGCAATTTTTCAGTTTAGCATATTTAACTGGCACTTCTTAGGAGGTATCGTGTGGTCCAAGCAGGGTTAAGGTCAAGTTCGAGGATGCTTCTTAGAGCCTGAGCCCATGGCTTGACTTCCCTGGTGTGCCAGGCTCTCACGGATCTAGAAGCTGGTCTGTCACTCTGGGGAGTTCAGTGTAGCTCCCTTTTCTCTCTGTGTGTATTTGCTGACGTGTGAATGCTCATGAGTGGCAGGAGCCCTTAAGGCACATGGGAGGGGGAAAGAGGCCCCTTCTTAAGGGCATTGGCCTTCCAGCTGCTTTATAAGAGGCTCATCCAACTCAAAGGCCATGTAACTTCCTGGGGCATCCCCGTTAGGGAAGAGAGGCACGGCCCCTGTGGTCTGGCCCTAGGAATTCCTATGCAATGGAAACCTGGGCTGGCGCTGCATCTTGTATCATGCAAGAAGGGCTTATAGGCCTTATATAAATACTCAGGTGCCTGTCTGTACAAATGTAGGGCCTCGACACTGACAGCCTCTGTTACTACTGCAGGGTGTGGACGTGTGGGCACTCGCAGCTCCTCTGTTCTCCAGCCTGTGTGTCTCTGGTTGGGGCAGTAGTTCTGGGGTGGCACCTTCACAGCCCACAGCTCCAAGCCTCTGGCATGGTTTGTCAGGTGGTAGAACTGTAGAGGGGAGGGGCTGTGTGATGCTGCAGGCTGGTTCCTGGGGCTTCGGTTTCACTCCTTCAACCTGTCTCTCCTTCAAGGAGACAGCCCTTGTGACTTTTCCAAGTGAAGAAAGGACACTCGGAGCTTTTCTCCATAGCCCCATTCATGATCACCATCTCGTTTCCCAAAGTTTTATTTCCTTATTGGCTATGTTTAGTATTTTTAAGGGATTCCTGAAGTAGAGGAACCACATAAACCTTGGTGTTCCACTTTCCAGGGGACAGAGATAAAGTAACACCTGGAGGAAGTTCATGGGTTTTGGGATGGGGCAGGGAGGCACCTGGAATCTCACTGGTTCAATTCAGAGTACACTGACGAGGCACTGGCTGTGTGCCCAGAGCTGTGTGAAGTGCTGGGATGGAGGTGAGAGGAATGAGTGGTGGGGGGCAGGGCAGAGAGAGTTCACTGAAATGAGGTCAACTCCTAAGGTACCATAGAGGACAGAAGTTAGGACTTTATGACGGGCATGATGGTGCACACCTGTAATCCCAGTACTTGGGAGGCTGAAACAGGAGGATTGCAGGTTCAAGGAGAGCCTCAGCAACATAGCAAGTCTCTCAGCAACTCAGCAAGACCCCATTTCAAAACAAAAAATTAAAAAAGGGCTGGAGGTGTAGCTCGGAGGTAGATTGCCCCTGGGTTCAATCCTCAGTACCACATACACGCACAAAAGTTAGGATTTTGCACTGGAAATTCAGAGGCCATTTGTGTCAGGGGCTTTGCTCTGGGGGCTAGGGTAATAATAATTCAAATAAAAATTAAATTATAATGCTAATAGTGTTTATAAATATGACAGGCCGGGCGTGGTGGCGCACACTTGTAATCCCAGTACTTGGGAGGCTGAGACTGGAGGATCCGGGTTCGCAGCCAGCCTCAGCTACTTAGTGAGGCCCTCTGCAACTTCGTGAGACCCGGTTTCAAAATAAAGGATAAAAAAATAGGGCCGGGGATGTAGCTCGGAGGTAGAACGCCCCTGGGTTCAATCCCCGGTACTACAAAATAAATAAATAAATAAATAAGACAGAAACTGTTCCAGGTACTTCACAATATTAACTCATGTGGCCCCCACAACCAGTCTATGAGGTTGATACTACCTGCATTTTATAGGTGTGGGTAATCCTATCTTGTTTAGCGTCACACAGGCAGGGTGACAGAGGGTTGATTTGGACCCAAGGCAGTCCAGTCCCAGGGCCCGGGCCTTTAGCCACCATATTAGTGTAAAGAAGTGGGCATGGATGCTGGATCTCTTTCTTCAGTAGCCTTTCTCCTGGAGACTAGGGGTTTGGCTGAAGAACCTGCCCTGGAAGTTTTCCCTCTGTGACCAGGATGGTGTTTGGTGCTGAGAGAAAACAGGACAGAATGTGACCTCCCATTGTCCAAATCAAGAGCGTCGAGAAACTTCCTCTCAGGCTGAATCTGGGAGGGACATTTGAGGACATCTGAGAAAATCGTGGTGCCAACTGCTCCCCACTGCAGCTAAAAGCCTCACTCCCAGGTGAGAGCTAGATATGGAGCACTAGGAAGCGACTGCACTGAGGTCTCTATAAACCCCTCCTCCTGGCTTTTCTCTCATCAGGAAGTGTGCACCACAGAACATCCTCCCCAGCCTGCTGATTCGGCTCCCCAGGTCACCATTTAAACGCGCCAGATTCTTGACTTGTGTCCCAGCCCTGACCTGTATTATTTATTCTTGTCTCACAAGCAGACAACACTTTGACCGATGGGCCCGAGAAGCAGCCGGTTGGTTGGGTTGGTTGGAAATCCTCTGGCCTTGCTAGGGTTGTTACCCAATATGTGGTGAGTTACCCAGTGGGGAGGGGACAGGTTGCAGAGTTGCGTGAGGAGAGAGACACGGAGCTAGTGAGGTTGGAATAAGCCTCCATTTTTGAGCATTTTCCATTTTGAGACATCATCCAGAGAACCTGGAGATCTTTAGAAAGTGTTGGTTTGGGCACATTTGACCAAAGCGGGTTGATTCTTCCACTAGAGGAATAGCAGGGGAACGTTCAGTATGGAGTCTGTGGTTGCTGGAAGAGTAGTTGGTGTAAACAGAGTCCTCCAGGAACTGCTGCGTGGATTGCTGGGGAGATGAGGCTTCCCCAGCATATGGACACAAAGAGGTTGTTGAATCCCAAGAATATAGTGACATACAGGGACATCAGTATGTCTGGGATTATAAGACACGTAGAGCTTCATATGTAATGTCCTCTGCCCCGAAAGCCTTTTTATTTCTTCCAACTTAAATGTATTCTTCCACTTTGCAGCAGGGTTTGGGACTTTTGTAGGGGCAGCCCAGTGATGTGTCATGTGTCTAGGAGTGTTCTGTTACCCAAGGAGTGTCTTGAGGGGACACCTGGTGTCACTTCTGAGCCAGAAAACAGTGAAGCAGGAAGACACAGGGGCATTTGCTAAAGTGTCCTGTTTCTTTTTCTTTTATCAACTTTGTAAAATTAGTTACTAATTTCCATGATACAAATACTTTTTAAATACTTTTATTAGTGCATTACAATTATATATCATAGTGAGGTGCAATGTGATGCAAACATACATGCATACGGCTCTTGGTGCATTCCCTTCTGTAGCCCACTCTGCTTCCCCTGCCTCCAAAAGAACTAAAATTAGAATACTATAGCAATACATGTATACCCATGTTTATAGCAGCATAATTTACAATAGCTAAATTTTTTTTCTTTTGTGGTACTGGGGATTGAACCCAGGGGTGTTCTACCTCTGCACTATACCCCTGGCCCTATTACTTATACTTTATTTTGAGACCAGGTCTCACGAAGTTGCAGAGGCCCTCACTAAGTAGAGAGAGAGAGAGAGAGAGAGAGAGGGAGAGAGAGAGAGAGGGCTGAGGCTGGCCGTGAACCCGGATCCTCCGGTCTCCGCCTCCCAAAGTACTGGGATTACAAGCGTGCGCCACCACGCCCAGCTACAATAGCTAAATTATGGAACCAACCCAGCTGTTTGTCAACAAATGAATGGATAAAGAAAATGTGGTATATATTCATATTAGAATTCTACTAAGCCATAAAGAAGAACAAAATTATGTCATTTTCAGGAAAATAGATGGAGACTATTGAGATCAGTCAGTCTCCGAAAGTCAAGGGTTGTATGTTTTCTCTCATATGTGCAAACTAGAGAAGAGAGAAAATAGGAAACATAAGGGACTTTAATGTGGAGAGAAACAAGTAGAATAGTGGAAGGAGATGGGGGGAGGGAGTTGGGAAGAGGAAAAAGGCGGATTGAAGAAGAAAACAATTCAAATAATACTATGGTAACATATGAAGGTATCACTACCAGTTTCACTAAAGTGTCCGTTGCTTGCTTCCATGGGTGGGCCTGTCGACGTTGCCACATATGAACTGGGAAGGGTCGTCGTAGTCGTAGCGGGGCCTCCTGTGTGTGAGGCGACACATCTCAGCTGTGGAGGTGGACAGGTCTTCTTGGGTGACTTGGTGACTGGCCTTCCAGGCTTGGATAAAAGTAGGGAAGGGGTGGCTCATTTTAGGTTACCTTTGAGAGAAAGAAAAACAGTGTTTGATTTATAAATCAAATCCTCTCCTGATTCCATGGAGACAGCTATGGGGAGGGGAAAGTGGCAGGAGGGGAGGTGCGTGGTGGCAGGATCTCCTCTGGGAGGAAGGCTGTGGGGTAGTCCTGTAGCCTCTGTCCCCTCTGTCTCTTTCCTGGACTCTGCAAGGCTAAACCCCCTCAAGGCCCAGCACAGGGCAGGACATGACCTCATGTGGAGTTCTAGAACTTAGATTCTTTGTTCTACTGAACTGCTGGGCCAAGCCCCATTGTCTCTGCCTCCTCACTCCTCAACAGCCTCAGGCTGTTGGCCACCCAGCACCAGGTTCAGGGGGCATGCAATGGTTTCTCAACACTTTGTTCTCTGACCTGGGCTTCTCCTCCTGAGGCGGGGCTTCCTGGTGTGAGGTCTGTGCAGACCTGGTGGTACACATGGGGACCTGGGAGACCCCCTTGGGGAACTTTTTTCAAAGTTACTGGTAATTGTGGATGTGATGTATATGAGAAGATGTTACCTAACTGAGTCCTGTGTTTTCTCATGGATTAGAACTAAGGATAAGACTTGAGTCTGTGAGTGGCAACAGTCTGTGGATAACACAGGGCTCTGGAGCCATGCCGCCTGCTTTGAATCCTGGCTCTGCAGCCCTGCACTGTGAGCCCTTGGGCTTGTTGCTTACTCTTCCTGTCTAATTTGGGGATAGTAGAGCCTACCTCCTAGGATTCATGTGAGAATTAAATGAGTTAATACATGGAGAACATTTATAAAGTGCTTGGCATATAGTAAGTACTTGTTTGGTGTCCGCTGTCATTATTGCAGTCATTAAAGGTATTTGAAGAAAAAAGTTGAACAAATAATAGTGCAAATGACCAACCCTGGGGTCAATGTTCTTCCTGCAGAGATAATCCTGGACTCATGTATTGGCTTTGTCGCTTCCTGTCTATCTCTTCTTGGGGATGGTGTCTCAGCTGACTCCTCTGTTCATTATCTGTGTCATGGAGGATGTAACGCGTACCTTGCACAGTTGCAAGATGTGAGCCTCACCTGGCATAGCGATTGACATGGAGGGCCTCATCACAGCTACTGTGATCCTAGTGGCATTGTTGGTGCTGCTACAGATGATACTGAGCTTCTGAGGGACAAGGCCACATGTGCTGCTGGATATGCTCACTGTAGAGAAGATGCTCAACAGACCCAGCAGGGACCTGTTCCACGCCAGGACCCAGTGCCTACCAGTGAGATACAAGGCAGGTGGACGCTCCTGCCCAAGGAACTCAGATTGCCTTAGCAAGAGACCCCTGGGGTGCACCCAGGAAAGGGTGGTGTTGGGAGTTCAGGCTGCCTGCAGCCTGTACCCACCTGTCCTGAGGAAAATGTGAGCAGATAGAAGGCAAGGTGGGTATTTGAGGCCTTACTAGGCCACGAAGGCTCTGGCCTGCCCTTCTGGGTCCAGTGACATGTGAGTTGAGGTGAATGTCTGCAGGGCTTGCCCTGGGCCCCAGAGCTGAGCTCCATGCTCACCTTCTTGGAGCCGCCGGAGTGACCCAGCTGTGACAGCCTTCCAGAAGGCCCTCCTGTGAGGCTGGCATCATGGGTTAGGGTTAGGCCAGGTCTGCTTTTGTGAAAACCAAAAGGAGAAAAGAGTAGCTTTTTGAAGGCCTCATGTGAGAAACCTACTGTCTGTGACCCTTGGCTTGGTGAAATGTTAGGCTGCAGGGTTGGGGACACTTGAGGGGACAGCTATACTATGGTGTCCATGAGGCTGTAGTGTTCTGAGAGTATTGTGAGGCCCCTGGGTAGCCTAGAGCCCCTTGCACAGAAGATTAGGGTTCTGAGCTGTGACTTTGTGACCCCTGGCAGGAGCGGTCCTCAGTTGGCTGTGGGTGGGCAGGTAGGGTAGGGAGTGAGGCCACAGTTTTCTAGTCATGGCCCTGGAAGTGAGTGGGGGTCATGGCTGCTTTTGTGAAATTATTATTCTTTTTTTTTTTTTTGTGGTACCGGGGATTGAACTCAGGGGCGTTCTACCTCCGCGCTACGCCCCCGGCCCTATTTTTTATACTTTATTTTGAAACCGGGTCTTATGAAGTTGC